>JBBPDA010000081.1:28687802-28701467 GCA_037974385.1 Arnoldichthys spilopterus
TATATATATTACAGCATTTAGTCTCTTTGGGTAGGAGTCTATTAGCATGCACATCTTGACTTGGCAATGTTTGCACACTCTTCCTTGCAAAATCACTCCAAATTTGTCAGATTGCAAAGGCATCTCTTGTGCACAGCCCTCTTCAGGTCACCCCACCCGACAAAACTTTAATTTTCCTCTGTGAAGCCATCCTTTTGTTCATTTGATTTCGTATTTTTGGGATCATTTTTGTGTCAAAAGGTAATATTCCTTTTCATCTATAGCTTTCTAGCACATGCCTGAAATATTTGGGCCAACGATGACTGGTATTTGGAACTGTTCATAATTCCCTCTACTTGGACTAAAACCCCAGTTACAGCAGAAGAAAAGCAACCCCAAAGCACAATGCCAAATGTTCCTTTTGGTACTGTGACCAACCTTGGCCTCATCAGAGCATAACACATCAGAGTATAACACATTTTTCCCAAATTTTATCTGGGCATGGATGTTTTACTTTATGAGAAAAGGCTTATAGAGACATATGGAAAATACAGGAGATTACTGTCACATGTAGTGCACAACCAGTACTTGCCAGAAATTCCTGCAGCTCCTTCAGTGTTGAAGTAGATCTCTTGGCAGCCTCCCTGACCAGTTTTCGTGTTTTCATCAGTTTTAGAGGGATGTCCGGTTCTTGGCAATGTCACTGTTGTCCCATATTTTTTCCCCTTTTTGATAACTGTCTTCACCGTGTTCTATGGTATATCCAGTGCTGTGGATACCTTTCAACAATGAGATACCTTTAATGCTTTGTAAGCTCTCTGCAAACCATGCCTTTTGCTGGAGCAGGCTTTTGGTGGTGGGTGTGTACCCAAGAAGACTGAATACTGATTTTAAATGAAATGGTGCTTCAACAAAGTATTAGTTTAAAGGTGTGCGCACTTATGCAACCTGTTTATTGAAAATTTTTTAAAATATATTTTTCCCCTAACAAATATATATATATATATATATTATTTAAATATGCTGTATAATCCATTTGAATATAGATGTTTGGAAAGCATAACAGCTGATGTAGAAAAAAATATAAAAAATATATACATTTACCCTCCATATATGCACTTATTACATTATGTATACTAAAACAAATGATTTTACATTAGCTGGACACCACATAATACAAAGCTCATGCTAATGGTTAGCTGTATCCCAGTTTTCAGCGGACTGTCTCTTTAAGTAACCTTCTTTTCCTTCTCCTTGAATTCGAACCCACCTTCATATCAGTATATTAGCGTTTAATGCTTGTAATCTGGGTGGCTTAGCAGATAGCCTCCTCCGCTTTCCATCCAGCATTCTGAATAGGGAGGTAAGAGATAAGCAAGCTGTCTCTGCTCTGACAGTTGAACTTAGCACTGGCAGGGCACGAACAGAGGAAGCTTACATATAAACACGCATCGTGGAGCAAGCACAAGGGCAAGCCAGGCTTGCGCAGAGCAATTTTCACCCATGACGCCATAAATCAATATGGACAGACAACGGCGAGGGTTTAGAAGAGAAGTAAAGAAATAAATAAAACATACATGGCTGGACACCATTTAGGACAACTCTATCCATTTGAAAGGGTTATCAAAAAAAAACAAGGGTGGCTGGCTAAATGACTGACCATTTCAATGGTCTTTTATTTTAGCGGCAGTGTAAGGTTGAGCTCCTATGACTCATGCAGTAATGGATTGATAGATATTGGTGGAAAGCTCTTTGTATGTGTGGCCAGCACAGCTTTATAGTCTCCACAGCTCATAAATGTTATTTGCTGTCTGATTTCTTTATCTGCTTTATGTTTTGGTACTGCATTAAGGCATTGAATAAAACTGTTTAGGACTGGTTTGTCTTGTATATCTAAACAGGTGTCATTAATAGTAAATTGTAAATTGTAAATTTTGTCTTTAATCTCAAGGAAGATGGTAGTGAAGATCAGTATATATAGATAGTCTTATATAGATACCCTGTCTACTTCAGTGAAAAAAAAGGATCAACATTATTATTTGGTATCAACAACCAAAACCACACTACACTTTTTGATGACAGGTTACCATCTTCACGTTTAATTTGTATAGAGAAAGGGATACTGAGATGAAGAAAGAAGTACAATTTATACCTGGAGGCATTTGGGTGAAGCTTTGCCTTTAATTCCCACAGCATCCCATGCCCTCTTCTCCAAGCATAAAATGTCTGGCAAAGAGCTTCAGGCACTGGTTCAAACTGTAGTTGGTTGTTTAGACTGGTAATGTATTCCCTTTCTGGATGGGCCACCAGCCACTGCCCTAAAAAAATGGTGAGTGAGGGTCTCAATCCAAAGGCTGTAGAGTTAATGAGTCTATCGGGGTACCACAGGGCTTGACGCTAGGCTCCAAAAGGTTAGCTGGCTCCAATTAATTTTGGTAGTTAAAAAGGTCACAGCTCTGTGCAAAAGGCTAGGGAAATCCACCAGGCACATATAGATCCAGCCAGCTCATTTCTTAAACACTATCAAGCCTCATTATGAAGGCCCAGGCATTGTTTAAACATTGGACATGGGTTCCAATAGCGACTGGGAAATCAGGGTGCACAGGCCAAAAAATTTACAAAAGGCTAACGACTTAGGGTGCTTGTCGGGATTCAAGAGCCTCGGGCTACGTGGGTCAGTGGTCATGGTTCCATTTGTAGAAGTGACATTGCCACCATTTCTTCTGTTCAAACAGAGAAACCCAAGTGAAATCATAATCTCTAGATGAGACTGAGACCCTGTTCCATCTTCAGTCCTATCGATGCAACATATAGGAGAAGAACTGCTTTCAGCAGAAAATTGCTTTCCACTGAAATCAAAGAATGGAGGCAATATTGAATCATGGATCTATCTTAAATTGAGACTGATTAAATGTAAACAGCATATATATATATAGCTTTCTGACAGATTTCTTAACAATACAGATGTGACAGGTGCCATAATTTAACTAATTTTATTACATACATATTAACACATTTTATTACAAATTCAGCTGTGCCCTTTACACCTTTACACAACATTATCAACTGCACATGTGTTTTATGTTCCAACCCTATTAGCTTTATATTTCAAATGAAATACACATGCTAAATGTCCAAGCTGTCTCTTTTTTTAATATAGCCACATAATATCCCTTTCTAATGAGTCTCCTACTTTAACAAAGGTATTCTGTCACTCTATTTTTTCCCTCTTCTAAATTATGCTCTTTAAATTGGGCACCTTGAGACAGACAAGGTGAGAAGCACAGATCAAAGGCCAGCACCTTGGATAATTACACCCCAATCCACCGCCTGGCTTTGAAAATGAATCCATCACTTTTGGAGGGTAAGTGTTCAGCCTCAAAGCCCTGGACTGTGACACAGAGCCGAAAGATTGGTTGCGCTTCTAGGTAGCCACTTTCAAAAGCACTGATGAAAATTCTAATGAGCCAGCAATTAACGATGAAAATGCTAATGAGGGGATCAATTAACCTCCATTCATCTTTTATTAGCGATTTAGATGTCATCTGAATGTGGAGTGAATTGGTGCTTCTTGGTTAATGAACAAAGTTATTTGTATTAAGCTTTGATATGTATATGCTACCAGTTGTAAATTTGTTTAGCTAGTTGTCAACAGACTAAATACAGCCACTGAATGCTTGATTAAGGAAAGTACTGTTTGGGCAGTACAGACAAACTGAACTGAGTGAAAAACTTATCCATAGGGAAAGGGAGAGCACAAAAATATAGTTAGAGCAAGTTTTACCAGAGCAGATTGTTTGACAACTGCAACATATGGAAGATCCTACAATCTTAACTTTGCCCATTTCCAAAGTACCTGAAACTTTGCAGAAAGCACAAAAGGCAGACACACTAAACCTGTTTCAGGAACATGCATTGCCAAGTCTCACTTCAAAGGCTGGTTCAAGGCACCTTATGTTACCTTTTTTTGCCTCCAAATAAGCTTTGGCGGAGCAGGAGTGAATTCAAGAGACTTGTATTTGATCGCTGTTCTCAGCCAGGATCAAAATGGAGATGTGTTTAAAAAGCAGATTTCGAGGCCAAATGTGCAGCAGTTTGCATGAATAGTTCTATATTCGCGAACAGTTCTGCATTGTTCACAGCAACTCTTTGAACCCAGAGCAGACGTTACTCCTCACTCCCAGAGCTAGATGTTCTCAATTGTGGGAGAAGATAATGAAACGGTCAAGTCCCAGCTAGCGTCTGCTTTGATAAGGCCTCCACAGCAGTTGCTCAGGTAAATTACTTTTATCAAGAGCGCTGATGGGAAGAAAGGGGGATGGCGGGTGGGGGTGGGGGGAAACAAATAAAGGAAATACAATCACCATGGTGAAGAAAGACCGATAATTACATCTGTCCATGTCTGTGTGCTGGGAGGTGGTGGTGTGAGAGACACTTGACAGGAAACTGACAAACCTAGCACAGTGCTAATGAAGATAACTTCTTAGCTTCAATAGTAGGGAATGGAGGGACAGAAGGAGGAAAATGGAGCCCCAAGTCCACTGAAACACCAAGACAAACATGTATGTGTGCTAGAAATGGATCAATACAATTTTCCCCTCTGATCATGATACTGAAACACTTATCTTTGCTTTTGCTTGGTGTGGTTTCACTGATTGTGTCTTTTTTATAACATTTACATGTATGTGGTATTTTTGTGCTTAGTTTGCATTTCATCGCATTTGGCAGAAGCTCTAGTGATTTACAATATGCAGGGCTCATTTCATGGAAAACTACATTTTCTTTGCTTTTTAAAATTAAAATGTTAAATTAGACAGTAAAACAGATTTTTGAAAAGGTTTATTATGTCACCAAAAACCTACACATTTATATACATACAGATTTTCAGCCTATAGCAGTTTAGCCTTGCCCAGTCACACTGAACAACTGTTTCAGTTTGTAGTGCTTTTTTGATTAAAACACACTACAGGACAGCCAGTCAGAACAGAACTTATTTAAATATATCAGTTTCAAAGGCACAGTAACAAATATATCCTGTTTATGACAATGGATGTTGAGAGGTTGGAAAATTATTTGGTAAAATGAATTCTAACTGCGCCTGGTGCATGAGCCCAGAAAATCCTTATATAGCCATGTAAAGAAATAAGGACATCCCATGGATTTTTTTTTTACGAACCAATTTTTGGAAAAGTTGAGATTTTTTGCAATAAAAACAAAAATTTGACAATTTTACAAATTTAGAATTTGACACCTGCAACACATTAAAAACGTTTGGAACAACATTTAGAAAAATTCAAAATTGTATTCTTGGAAATTTTGGGGTTCTTGGAGATTTCGTTTCACATTAAATGGTTCACTTTCAGACTGAATTTGCTAGGGCTGCCAGTCCTGGACAAAGTGCCAGTCATTTGAAATCTTTGGCTTCCACAATCTTTTTTGTTCTGAAGTTCTTATAGATTTCTTTAGATATTGGCATGACACACACAGGAGAAAACTAGTCCCTAGATGTCAAGCGTAAACAAGAAAGGTTCCACCTGCAGAAGGTTCAGATCAATGGCACCTAATCACAAACACATGATTCTATTTTTATAAACTTGAAGGTGTGATAAATGTATGTGTTTGTGTGTGTGTGTGTGTGTGGGGGGGGACTTTATCTTTTCCATAAGGGCTGGTCTGTTTTGTTTATTTAAATGATAAAAAATGGTTTCATTTTGTTGGTATTGTGATCATGGATCATGAGAAGTCATTTAGCCAGCTAGCATTAAAGATTTGCTACGTATAAAAACTGATAACATTATTGCATTTAGACTTTACATTACATTCGATCTGAACAACCTCTGTTAAATTGCTAAGGGCTGTTTCATAGCCACATGTTAAAGCACAACATTCCCATAAAGTCAAGTTCCATAGCCTGTTTTTGTGTGGACATTATCAGTACAATCACAAATGCTGTGTTTACTACTAACTGCATCCCATATCTATGATGTAATTAGTCAAACACACAGCTTATGTAAAATAAAACAAATGTTTTGTTTTTCCATTTTTTTTTTAAGTCAGAAATGTTATGTCAGGGTTGGATCACATAAACAGAAGTGTTTTAACACTGGTTCTGTTTATAGTGAACTAAATGTTTTCTATTCAATTTTTGAGCTCCGTGAGCCATTGCTAGTCATGTAAAAATGTGGCCTATGCTGTTCTTGTGCTGGTTTTAAATAGCCTAACATTGCTTGACTATATTTTGCTCTACCATCAACCCTGGGACATTTCAGAAAATGTGTTGCACAATCAGATAATTTTCCTTCAGGATGTAAATTTTATTGGTATTGACCTGATAGTGACAGTGGCTATAAAGTACATATACAGACAACATTTCCTGCAAAGTTGGATGATTTCCAAAATGCATTAAAAATAAAAATCTGTGACATGTTATTTCACATGAATCTTAACTGAGAAAAGTGCAAAGAAAGATGTCCAATAATTTTACTGACCAACTTCATTGTATTTTGTACATTTAAACAAGTTTAGAATTTGTTTGCTGGACCACATTCAATAAAAGTTGGGACAAAGGCATGTTTACCATAATTTTACATCACTTTTTCTTTTTATAACAATTTTTAGAACTGAAGATACTAATTGTAGTAGTTTTGCAATTGCAAATTTTGTCTATTCTTGCTTAATATATAAGCTGCTACAGTCCATGGTCACCATTGTCTGATTCTCCTCTTCATGACGTGCCAAACATTTTCAGTTTGAGAAAGATCTGAATTGACAGCAGTCCAGTCAAGCACACTCACTCTGTGTCTACAAAGCCACATTATTATAGCCCATGCAAAATGAGGTCTGGCATTGTGCTGCTGAAATGTGCATATGTCTCTCTAAAATAGGCTTAATATACACCTCAGAGTCAATGGAACCTTGACATACAAGCAACTCACCTATGCTGTGGGCACTGATCTTCCCCCATACCATCACAGCTGTTAGCTTTTACACCTTTTGCTCATAATCAAAACTCCAGCTCATGTTTACCTTAATACTTACCTTAATAATCAAACCACAGCTAACAGCTCGTCCTCTTACTGTCTTCAAACTGCAATTTAAGACCCATCTCTTCACCGAGCAATCAGGACAATAACTAGAGAACTCACAAACTTTCTACCTTTACTGACTTTACAAAAGAAAGCCTTCTGTATGTAAAGGTTTAGCATAAGCTCAGGTACAACACTGGTTGACTAGCAGCTCTATATTCAGTCTAGGTTTACTGGTGTAACAGGTTTTCTCTTTAGACTAGAAGGCACCATGTATGACACTCTGGGTAAGAGCGTCTGCCAAATGCTGTAAAAAACAACAGCCTGAAAGGTCATTTTCATCTTTGAGAGGGGGAACTTTTTTTAATAAACTGAAATGTGGACTTATCTGACCATAGCATGCAGTTCCAAGCATGCAGTCTCTTGCGCCAACTGAGATGAGCTTGAGCCCAGAGAACTCACTGGCAGACTTAATGTTTGGCTTCCTCCTTGTGTGATACAATTTCAAGCTGCATTTTCTAATACAGGAATGCACAGTGTCTTAACTTAATCACTCGTAACATTTCAGCATCACTAACAATTTCTCTCTCCCTCTCTCCCTCCCTCCCTTCCTCTCTCTCTCTCTCTCTCTCTCTCTCTCTCTCTCACACTCTTTCTCTCTTTCCCCTTCTCCCCTGCTCCCACTGAGATACCAGTGATCCAACCCCATTCTGCTATCTGGACCAGCCTGACCCCAGGGCTGGTACCCAGTTTTTGTAAAGCTGCTCTGTAACAACGTCAGTTGTAAAAAGTGGTATAGAAATAAACTTGTCTTAACTTGAGACTGGTTTTCTAAAGTACTCCTCAGCCCAGGTGGCTATATTTATCACAGTGGATGCTTAGGCAGTGCCATCAGAGAGCTTGAAGATCATATGCATTCAGCAGTGGTTTCCAGTTATCAGTATTTTCTGAATCTTCTTACAATAATATGTACAGTAGATGCTGAAATACCTAAATTCTCTGCAAACCTGAATTAAGAAACTGATTAACAATTCTCTCAGAAATTTTGACACAAAGGAGTAAGCCATGACCCAGTCTTGCTAAAAAAGACTAAGACTTTGATGAATGCAATTTTTTTCCCAGTTATGATACCTCACCTGCTACCAATTAGCTTCATGTCTTCCAAACTGGTGTGACTTGAATATTTTGAGCACTTTTCAAATTATTTTAACTCCCTTCCAGCTTTTGTTGAGTGTGTTGCAGCCATCAAATACTAAATTGCGTATATTTAGAAAAATATAATTAGGTTTATCTGTAAAACTACTAAAAAACTTTTGCTTTCTCTTCTATTTTCTTTCAGGATTTTTGTTTTTATTACATTTGGGGAAATGTCCCAACATTTCTGGATATGTGGTTTGAATATATAAATTGCTAGGAAGAAAAGTATTTTGGCAATGCTTAATATATGTACACCAAACAACCTGCCATGTAGATGACGAAGCACCTATTAATCCAAAGCCTAGTCTCTGATATACTCTATTCTAAACATGTTCAACCTGTTCACATTGATTTAGCACCATAATGAAACTCCGCAAGCACACAGTAAACAAAAGTGTCATTTACAGCGCGCGACTACTAAGACGGAGCTCAATAATAACACTGAAAGTTTAAAGAGGGCTGTGCTTTACTGTGTCATTAATATTTATGGCTCAATATGAATATCAACAGACTTCATAGGTGCACTCCTCTCCTCTCCCACTCCTGTGTTCTCCGTTCTGGCCATATTTCACTGGGAAAGGTTTGGCTGATCGATTCAACACACACAGACACACACGTTCACAACCGCACGTGCACACATGCACAATCTTTTGCCAAGGCTCTTTGGACATCAGAGCTAAGGTATACACCCCCTCTGTATGAAATCTCCTGAATCCTGGCGGATCCTTTTTTGGCAAGTGTACAGACACCTTAAAACCCTGTGAATTTGAAACAGTTAGGCACTCATAGCACTTTCCAGCTAATTAAAAAAAAATCAGCTCATCAAACAAAATCTTTTGTTGTTTAGCCAGGACATGTTCTGTGTTTAAAGTTCACTTCTTTAGTAGCACTAGAGCTATGAGGCTAACGTGGCTAACTGCTAATTAGTATGGCCTAAATCAACATCCATGTGCTGAGATCTCAAATAGATCTGCTTATGTGGTTTCAGACACCGTATGATGCACTTTGATTAATAAAAATGAGCAAACATTGCACTGTGAATGAGTGAGTAATTATTGGTCATTGTGAACACACCACAGCACAACACACTGTGCACCATAACAAAATGCAACCTCTGCATTCAACCCATCCATGTAGGAGCAGTGGGCAGCACATGGGGAGCAGTGCTTCTGGACAGTACCTTGCTCTTGGGTACCTCAGTGGCACTTGTGGTACCAGTCTGAGATTTGAACCGGTGACCTTCAGGTCACAGGGGAAACTCCCTTACTGTTAGCTTAAGGCATCTTAAAGCTTGAACTGTGTCTGTACTTTTGACCTTTTCAACAGATCCTGTGGCAGACATAGCTTAAGGCAAGCTTGTGATGATTTTTTGATGTCCTGCACAAGATTGAGTAGTGGAGAGTTAGCTTCTGCTACTTGTAAGCTACATTAGCCTCATAGCTGTAGTGCAAAACTAAAAAAAAGCCTTGACTGAATGTTTACACTTGTGGTAGAAGTTGCTTTTCAGCAACTGTTTTAGATGCTTAATGTGGAGAGTCTGGAACATTTTATATTTTCTTACACCCTTGTTTGTATTCCTCAGAGCATTTGTCTTGGGCCTTGAAATGAAAAAAGACAGGGGTGGAGGGAGGTGAGTAACATTCACGAAAGAAAAAAAAATCCAAACTGGTCATCTGCACAGTCTGCCATTAGGGTCATTTTTGTTTATCTTTCCTTGTTTTCTCTCTCTCTCTCTCTCTCTCTCTCTCTCTCTCTCTCTCTCCCTGTACCTCTCTCTCTTGCTGTGTTGCACAAGCAAGAGAGCATCGTGTCCTCCCCACAGAGGCAGACACTGTGAAAGGGTGCCGAAAAAACGCGCAATAAATAATTCAACGGCTTGAAATAACACCCTTCCACACCCCGCCTCCTATCCGTAACTAAAGGGGGTGAGCGAAGACAAATGAACAATGAAAGGCTGAGATGATGAATATTTCTCTCTGTATGCGATAAAGAAATTACTTCTAAATGTTGCTGAGTGGGGGAGCTCTTTCAGCGGTCTGGAAAGGAAAAAAAAAGAAAGTTTGGCACTTTGTTATGAGATGATAAAAACAGTTAGCGCTCTGTCTTTCTTTCTCTTTTTCTGTCTTTCTGTCTCTTTCTCTCTCCACCTCTGTCTCTCAGGTACTGTCTTTGCATTGCAGTCTTGACAGATATAGAATGACAACAACGAACAGGTGCCCTTTTTCCCATTTTTTTTCCTTTCTCAGACTGAGAGAAACTTTTTATGGGCTTTGAAAGAGATGTCTGCAGCAAGGAGGTGGAGCAATGTGTGGTTTTGCGCTTTTCTAGTGTCTCAGCAGTGGGTCCTTGACAGCTCTCCTCACTTAAAGAGCTGAAAATCATCCTTACACTTCTGCGCAAGATTGCAAACAGAGTGAGTATTTTAATAAAAGATGAACATTTACACCTAAAGTTTGAATTAAGAAACCCAAAAAACTATTTATAAATTTATCCATGACAGCCAATGTAGCAGATGAGATGTGCTAATTGTTGGTTTCAGGCCAGTGCTTATTGTAATAATCACATTTTTATATACTGGTGAGACTTATTTAATGGCAATATTAGAATCATACAATAATAACAGCTATCCAATTATAAGCTGAAATATGCTTGATTGTAACTGGTCCATATCACATGCAGATAGTGTAGCCAGAGCGGTCTCAGTTGTATGAGCAAGACAGTATATGTTCGCCTCCGAATAAATATGATTATACCAAATATAAAATGGTTTTCAACAGAAAAAATGAATGTCCTTAGATTTTCTTCCTCCCACTGGACTAGGATGCTAACACACTGCCTAAGGCATGGCAAACATTCAAACTTTGCATCAACTCAGTATTTTTTTTTTTTTGGTCCATTCAAGAAGAAAAGGGAGGATGGAAGGACACTCATGGAAGACAAAAGAATGGCACTGAAATATGACGATCACTTTGAAGCTTATGTCATGCCGAAATCAAACTTGCTCATTACAAATTCCATGAGAAAGTACAGGAAGCTAGTAGTTCTTTTGAAAAGTTTTTGACAGATTTGAGACCTTTTGTAAAACACTAATTATGCTAACAATGAAAAAAATGGTAAGAGACTCTATGGCGTTTGGAACTCAAGTGGAGAAAAAGTGACTAATCGTTGGTTCCGAGCTAACACTGGATAAAGCAAAAGAAATTGCTAGGGCATATGACATAATATGCACAGCTTAAAACTATAGCTGTCTCCTTGAGCATCCATGAGCTGTAGCTTATGTTCCATTCAACCCAGGTTCAGCTGCAGGTTGGCTAGTGGTCAGCCCACAGATCTACGCATGGACAGATCCATCAACCATCAACAGCATCAGAACAATATAATGACGGGTCAGCCAAGCCAATGCCACCCCTACATGAAAAACAAATCATCTTCTTTTCATATCCATTGCAACTGTATACCAGCTCTAGTCATTTAGCCAGCTGATTCTGACCGATCATCCCACATAAGTGCAGATGAAATTGATGTTGCATCCTTGACACAAAGGAACTCACTACTAACACTGGCCAAAACAACACCACACTACACAACTTAACGACAACAACAAGTGTGGAATCAGGGTCTGGAACCAAGAAATCGAGAGGAGATGGCTTTAGTTTGAAGAATCCAGTCCAGGGCACAGAAATGCTGCTAGTCAAGAAGATTGAAATCACCTGACTATTGACTATTTAAACAGGAAGTGAAGAATCACATGTTGCAAAATATTATTTAGCATTTATATAGCATTTGCCTTCTGTGTTTCTTGGTAATTTGATGTCTTGACCCTTGCTTTTTTTTTTTTTTGATTTTTGGAAATTAAAAGCATGTGCTGCACCTGAGCTTCTGCCTGATTTATAAAACTGAGATTCCCTCATGCTGTCCATTACCAGACAAGGTCTGCACAGGAAATCAAGCTCAGAAGTTTTCTGAACCTGTAAAATGGTTTATGGATGTGAAATATATATAAATGACTTATTAGGTGTCATTGATTGTTACTGAATTAGGCTGACAAGTACGTATGTGTTTATATACTCCAGTGTTTAAGCAAACCAAATGACAACTGAAGAAGACGGTGGAAAAAAACCCAAAACAACAAAACAACAACAAAAAAAAACTGAATAAGTTTTGGTTATTGTATCACTACTGGTACCAAACTGATACTCATGGATTGTGTTTAGAAATGTATACACTGGTTGTTTTCTTTAAAGAAGGGGATGTGATATGCACATAGAAAATATTGGTAAGACTTTTAATGGCAATGTTACAAATATGAGATACAACATATATCTCTTGAATTCTAAAGTATGTTTGATTCTTATTGTCTGTAGCATATGCAGATGGTATAGTCAGCCTCAGTTGTGGGACGTACCCTGCAAAACAGTCTACATTTCCTCCAGAGCATCAAGTAAAAACTTTGAGTTGTATGACAATGTTGTGTGAAATTAATTAAGATACATATTCTACTAATGATGACACTTGTTAGCTGTGTTAGTCTCACTGCTTCACTGCAAAACAAACAAACTAACAAAACAACAGTTTTGCTCACAGTTGAGAAAAGGAACACTTTAGAAAGTGAGCACTTTGGTGAAAAATCAATCCAACACAGTTTCCCCATTTGCTCCAAATGCAGTCAATGAAACAAGGTCTTTAAAGTTTGTTTCTTTAGACTTGCATGATGCTAATAAGTAGCTATAAGCCATTCTTTCTATTAGTCACTTACATCCAGTTCAAAACCGCAAACCAACCATGTTGAGGCTGATTGACTACAATTGAGAAAAATTATATGAATTTGATTACCAACAAATTATCACTTCAGAGGTGCTCAGACATTTCAGTTCAGTGGGTAGACTTGTGTTGTAAGTGGGAGGAAAGGCCACAAAATGCCAAGAAAATCCACAAGCATTATAGGTACCAGCTGTGAAACCTTCCTTTGGAAGCAAAGTTTGTGTACCTCTGAGCACAATAATTCTTCTTTTGCAAAGTTTTTCAGTTTTCAACTTTATGACCAACCACTTTGGCTCCTTTGCGCATGCAACAATTCTTTTAAGGCTAATATTTCTGTTGAAGGAGCTAAATAAAAAATTCATACACTATATAAATAATCATATTAAAATATATTTTGTTGGTGTTTCAGTCTGATCAGTTTGAGAAGTATTGTACTTCTCTGTATCACCGGTGTTACAATAACTGTAAGATCATAATTTTTCCCAGTGTACTATGACTGCATGCCACAGTCTACACCTACTTAAGGTTATTTGTATAGTGTATTTATTCAGTTTGTACAGTATAGTATTTGCATAGTTATTTGTAAACTGTGGCTACTGGTACCTATATTTCCCTTGGGATTAATAAGGTATCTATCTATCTATCTATCTATCTATCTATCTATCTATCTATCTATCTATCTATCTATCTATCTATCTATCTA
>JBBPDA010000081.1:28701567-28716523 GCA_037974385.1 Arnoldichthys spilopterus
CTATCTATCTATCTATCTATCTATCTATCTATCTATCTATCTATCTATCTATCTATCTATCTATCTATCTATTTACAACATAGTCTGTATGTTCTGTGAACTGTAAATGTGTTTTTTGTCTTGATTAAACCTGACTTTATATTGTCATTCAGCTATCAACATCCTTATTGGTTTCTCAGTGTATGCAAGTTAGCAATTAAACACAACAGTTAATTTAACAATGTATTTATGTTTTGGAATCAGATACAGTAGAACAAGAACAAACAGACTGAGACCCAGACTGAACTTGGTGCTCTGCCACATAACTAGCAGCAGTGCAGGAAGGCAGGTTACTGCATGTGACATTGTCTTTTCACTCCTTGCATTACTACTTAAGTCATTTTTCAACCTTGATTCATGGGTAGCTATGATAATAATGTACTTCAGCCTACACTAGAGATCCAGCTGAGCTGAGAAAGCAGGCAAGTCCAGAAGGACATTACACTGCCTGCTTTTTATATATTACATTTTTATATCTGAACCCATTTTACCATAGTTATACCACCTGTTGGTCTAATGTCAGATGAAAGACAAACAGTTCATCTTCAGTGTTTTAATACTGCTTCTCAAACATCTTCATCCATTCTTTTTTTTTACTCACAAAAGCTACTTCTCTCTTCCAATGAACAGAGTATATTATGAGCCTTCCTGTTCTTCCAGTTAGTCATTATCAGGGTATGGAGCTTACCACTAGCCTAGAAAATACTTCACCCTTCATCAGTTCAGAGTAGCCAGTCCTATTAGGTCTGCATAGCTTACAGCAGAACGGACCCTGAGGGCAGGGGATGGATGTCCTTTTTTGAATCCACAGCCTGCCACTAGCTGCTATGCCTGTTAACAAGACACATTTCCTCTGAGTCAGCTAACAGGGGATCCAGCCATGCCTTTGAGCCCAAGCTTACTATCTGCACCTGGAATCATTGCAATAATCTATAGCAGGGATTCTTGGTCTTTCCGGTCACTTTCTGTCCATGTAAAACATAGCTTTAGTTATGTGAGCTTGCTTTGCTAGAGCATGGAAATATTTATAGTTTCACTTGATGTCACATGCGTATAGGATCACCCACCTAGAGGGCAATACAAGGCTTTCCTTCATGGCCTATTACTTATTTTGTTTAATATTTTATTTTATTTTAGAGGATTTAGTTTTTTTTTTATCAAATTAGGCTTAAAAAACACTCAGTATAAAAAATGCAATTTTAATCATTGTATCTTGACATGAGTTGTTTGCAGTTATGTAATCAGTTAGCTAACAATAGTTAAATAGTAAGTTATCTAGTTAAGGGGGAGGTTCATTTTCAGTCAAAATAGTTAACAGCAGACAAATGTTGCTGACATTAATTATTAATTGCTGGTTAAAATTAAATTATATTTTATATAAGAAAAAAACAAATAGCTTTCTGTACTTTTATAAGTGTTCATCCTGGCAGCAGCATATGGGGTTGTATTCTTCAAAGATACATGTAGACATTTCCAAAGCTGAGCACTAGCAGGAAAGTTGCTTTTATTCATGACTGATATTCTGCAGTGGGTGCTGTGTATAAAATGCAAGTGCCTGAAACATGTAGTTTTTTCTCATATCTTTGTTTTTCTTTTGTTGATAGGTTATCTAAATATTTGTTACTTGGAACAGATGGAAAATGAATGGAAGTGAAGTGCTGGTCACCATGCTGGAAGGGTTTTTGTCCTCTAGGGCTCCCTTCCAGTCATGTCACTGAAAACAATGAATAGAGGTGTGATCTGCACCCGTGTGGTTTATAGGTTTTGTTAACCAGACAGCTTCCTTTATTTGGTTGTCTTAGCCTCAGAGTAAGTGGAAAGACACCAAAATATGTAGCTAGTTAAGAAACTGAAAAGCTTAATTGCTGCTAATATTCCACTTAACACTTTTCATTGCAAAAGCTCCTTACGTAACTGTTATAAACTGTATGTACATACAATAAATAATATAAACAATATATACACACTGTGTTAAATCTGTTAAAAGATAGAAAAAAGTAATAAAAGGCTTTTACAAGGCAAAAATATTCAAAGCAAAATACAGAAATGTAGGTAATTTGTGTAGCAAAATAGCTTACTTTCCTTTCTGACAGTATATTAACTTCACAACTGTAACGTGCTGGCATTGCCACTGATGTGGGATTTCAGAATTGGGCCAATTGTAAGAAAGTTAAGGGACACCACCTCCCTACCTGGGGCTTGAACACATGCTGGCACGTTTACAAGGCGTAAGCCACAAGCTAAGCTAGGGCATCCGTGGTGCATTGCAAGCAAGAGAAAAGGCTCTTGACTTTGAGGGTAAAGGGAAGGAACCCCTAGAAACAGGCGTGAGCTCCACTAGCTGCACCCACCTGCATGCAGGAGCCTGCCGAAGCTAGACGTGGACCAGATGTGGAAGCTAGCCCAAACCAGCGTGAACCTCCCATGCCACACCAGCTCTGGGAGTCCACCTCTCACTGATTGCCAGCTCCAGAAATACGGTCAGCACGCTGGGTGCTCATTCTAGAGAACTCAAGAAGGTAATCTACACCTCTACTGGCCTGTTTGTGGCAGTGCGCTCATCAGAGGACCAGGGAAAGAGGGTCATCTGCCTACCCATGACTGACTAAACAGCCACAGGCAGACTCAAGATACGACAGAAGGAATCCAAGAGTAGGGAAGAGAATAGGGAGACCCTGAGTTAGAACCCAAAGAGCCTTTACCAAGTTCAGTGTGGCCTGAGCAACATGCCAGCCACACCTGCTCTCAGGGACAAGCACTCCACACCACCCAGTTAGATAACCATGCTTATAAAGGTTTTGGCCTGGATGAAACACATAAGCATGACTGATGTAACCATGGCAACACATTACCAACGCCTCCAGCCTCCCCAAAAAGGATATGGTCGCTAAGGCAGGGCTCTAACCCTTACAACCACCAAATGTTTTTTTTAGAAACTAGCTAAATTTAGGGAAAAGCTAAGAACATACTGCTAACATTTCACATAACACAACTTGAGTTGTGTGCTGTTGCTCAGAACTTACTTACTGACAGTCCTTTATTTTTTTATTGCTGAAGGTTAAAGTAGCACAGTTAAAACTGAAGTGTTGTGAGTAATAAAAGAGGCTAAAAGAGGTAATGAGCTGATTTTGACTCTGTTTTGGAGCCGCTAACGAAATCTATTACAGAAACCTCTAGCAAAGTACTATGAAACTCCTTTGTGACATTGAAGAGAAGAAAAATGAATAAAACAAGTCATAGGTCTTGAAGCAGAGCAAGATATTGGAAGATAATGCAAAACACTGCCTGGCTTGTTGGAGTGAGACTACTTTGTAGTTATTTTATTCATGAGCTTGTGACAAAAATCACTGCCTGTCTGTCACTTAGAAGAAGACAGTAGTGGGTTAGCTGTTGCACTGCACCACACACCACCTGTACATGACACTCGGGGGCTACCGTGAAGCTTCCATGTTACTGAGTTGATAAAGATTGTTTTCACATTCAGAACTAAAGTGCGTTTCACTTTACACTGTCCCTCAAAAAGCCATGCAAACAATATTTCTCCGCTCAGATGTAAGACCCTTTTAACTGCTACATTTATTTTAAGAATAAAAGATCTCTGGACGTTCTGGGGAATATCGGACATAAAATTGCCACTGTTATTTATTTATTTTTCCATTTTATTCTGCGAGGAGAAAAAACGCACAAGCAATTGAACAGACAGAGTCTTAAAAGCAGCGGAAGGAATGAATTTTAGGTTTGCACAATAGAGTGACTAATGTCAGGAGCACTCCATTTGCTTTCAGGTGCACAGTGGAAATTGCAAGTGGGACTCTACACAGCCTACGCAACTTTGTAAGAGGCGGGGGGGGGGGTGACTCTCCTCTAAATCCACAAAGCAGAGGAATATCTTTCTAAAAGAGAGAGAAAGCAGCTCTGGAAGAAATCTCCAAGAGCTGAGTAGGAATTTTTTGGATAGATAAGCACTGTGGGTTCTTGTACAATCAAGACTCTGTTCACAGATGTGTTCTTCACTAGGTTAGAATGTCTTCATCTGGAGTTTGCTGTTAATTTCAATTGTTTTTTTTCAATTGTTCAATTAAAGGTTACACTTTATACATGTATATATACATGTGGGTGTATGTGTGTGTGTGTGTGTGTGTGTGTGTGTGTGTGTGTGTGTTTTATATGCTGTAAAGCGGTAGGGTTAGTAACCCTAATGTAACAATGTCCTATTTATTACCAGTAATTGTTGTGACAGTTGTCATTATGTCATCATAACTTTTAATGGCTACATTATTCTTATCAAAAATTAGTATGTGACATAAGCTTCCATGACATTAATCATTTATCAGTTACCCATATGGCAATTGTTTGATATGTTTATGGCATGATTGCCAGTGTTATGTAGTAGGGTTCAGGTTAAATTTTACCAAAAAACTACAGCTTACAAGCTATATCCCCTGATAATAATTAAATTAATAATTAATTAAGAATAATTAATTGGATTATTTCTTGAGCATTACTTTATGTTTATAACCTCAGCATGACACACTCACGTGCAAAGCATGGAAATACCAGTCCTGGTAATGCTAGATGTCAGCTAGGTGAAGTGGGCTCTAGATCAATAGAATCTGAACCGTGGATTGGTCTGTCAAGTCACATCATTCAATGAAACCTTGCTCGTCTTAAATTTGAGGCATTGTCCCACTCAAGGTTGGCTTGACAGGGCTCATCAAAGCCCTGATTGGACTGTCGATACTATTGACACAAGATTCAGCAGTCATTGGCTCATGCTGACGCTGATGCTGACCTGATCTGACACTGTGAAAGTGAGCTTGGAGGAAAGTGAGCTTGGAGGAAAGGAATGAAGAGAAGATTTGTTAGCCATGTGATGCTTCTCCCTCTTTTAGGTTTAAAAATGAATGTTCCTTAATTGTTTATGACTTGGATGGAGGTTTCTAAGATAATGCTGAATGTGTTTTTTAAATTCACAGAAACAGTCAGGTCTTTCAGGTCTTCTCTGAAGACCTACAAGGTCCTGAAGGGCCTTGGCTGCTTGTAAGCTATTTCTGGCAAACGGCAAGGACAAAGCTGGCCTGAAAACTGGTGTGAAATGAAGGGAATGATGAACGTGAGGACAACTTAACAAGAATAAGACAGAGTGACTAATGCAAATCAGTGGTCAGTTGCATGGTCTGTTGTTCTTTTCATAATTACAATATGCTGCTTATGGTGTTGACTTATTTGACTCTTTAATTTAACTATTGGTAGCTTTGTATAGCTTTGGATCAAAGTATCTTTGTGAATCATGGATAAGAGTCCATAGAAAATGTGACAATGGTTTGAGAAGGGTACTAAGATTAGCTCAGTTTCAATTGTGCTTAAACATCAGTCAAAGTGTCTATCTGTGGATCTCATTTTCCAGATCAAAAGCCAGTTGTGGCTGTCACTGAGTACAGTTTACCAGCCTGTGACCTTTGGATACATGAAGTGCCAAGTTTATCCATATGAGCCACCTCAAAATGTCAACATTTATATCAGGGTCTCTCTCTCTCTCTCTCTCTCTCTCTCTCTCTCTCTCTCTCTCTCTCTCTCTCTCTCTCTCTCTCTCTCTCTCTCTTCCCATCCTCTTCCACGTTACCAGGCATTTAGCCTGTCTGTTAGTTCCTCACCACTGTTTGTTTTGGAAAAAACATCTTTAATGAACTCTTTTCATTATTTCTTTTGCTTGAGCAAATTTTTATTATCCTTCTGGTTTTATTTTTTTTTAAGCAGATGTGCTCTCGTCTCTTTGTGTTTTAGCCGGGCTTCGATCAGACTGAGGATCAAACGAAGTAGCTTCAGGCAGCCTTCACTAGATAGAGGAGCAGTCTGACAGGGTAAAACTCTTAAAATCATCTTGATTTAGTGCAGCACTGGTAAGAAACTTGTGTGCTGCAGTTGAACACTGATGTAAGACCAGCTTATCTCAGCCAGCTTGTAACTTTAACCACTGCAAAAAAAACCAATCCAGATTCTTCCCATATAAAACCAGTAAAGGTTAAGGCCTCCGAACACTGAATATCATTTACTGGTGGCCAGAATCTGTATATTTTTTATTTATTGATTGATTGATTGATTTTGCCAAGTACAAATGCAAAAGCACTTTGTCTTGTAGCTGATGTCATTAAACTATGCAGTAAAGAATATCACTTCAAATTAATAATGAATAGTATGTACATACATTGAAATACATTTGCATATGAATAATATGTGCATTTGCATCGGTCAACAAAGTGTGCAATGAATAGTGTGTAAAGTTTGTTATAAATATCAAATTTAAATATGCTAAAGATGTTCCATAGCTTTCATATCAAAACTTCATAACTGCAGTTTAAATGCCTTACACCATTTCTTTGGACAGCTGGCATTGGTATGTTTAAGACTTAATGCAAATGACCTATAGTCTGACTGGCTACTATATACAATATTGTATCTCATTCAAAAATTAGTCCAAGCTGAAACACTTCTTGTAACTTTGACATTGGACAGAACTAAATGGCTGTAGGCTGAATAGATGGTTTAACCTGAAAGCAGGGCTGTTTGTAACATCATAAAAACAAAGACTTCAAAATGAGCAGTTTTTCAGCTTATTTTCCATACTGGCACTTTCTGAGAGAATCGTTGCATTTTCAACAAATTCAGTTTACATGAGAAGGAAAAACATCCCTGAATTTCACTCTACAAACTCCATTTCCAGAAAAGTTGGGATATTTTCCAAAGTGCTTTAAAAACAAAAATGTGATTCACTCAAACTTTTGCTTTACTGACATAGGTACAAAGAAAAGATTTTAAATAGTTTTAGTGACCAACTAAACTGTATTTTGTCAATATACACACATTAAGAATTTGATGCTGCAACACACTCAACAAAAGTGGTAGAGGCATGGTTGTTGTTGTGTTACATTTTAACAACACTGTACTCATTTTGGAACTGATGACACTAGATGTAGTAATTTTGCAGACACAACATTTGGCACTGAGAACTCTTTTTTTCTGAAATGTGGACTTATTTGATTACAGCACGTGGTTCCACAGTCTTTTAATCCATCTCAGATGTGCTTGGGCCTAGAAAATTCACTTGCGTTTCTTGCAGAATATATTTATGGCTTTCTCCTTGTGTAATACAGCTTTAAGTTGCATTTCCGGATACAGCAACAGACTGTTGCTGTCAAGTACTCTCGAGCCAAGGTGATTATATTTGTCACAGTAGCATGATGGTTTTTTAGGCCCTGTAACCTGAGGGTCACTCACATTTAACAAGATTTTTCTACCTTGCCCTTTATGTACTATATCTCTTAATTATCTGAATCTTTTTACAATATTATGTACTGTAGATGCTGAAAGACCTAAATTATCTGCCATCTTGTGTTGGGAAATGTTTCTTTTGAACTGACTCACTTGGCACAAAAAGGTGAGATATGATGCATTCTTGCATGCAAAGACTTTGATGGATGCTACTTTTATACCCAGTCATGATACCTTTCCTGCTACCAATTAGCCCAGTTTATGTAGAGTCTTCCAAACCACTACTACTTGAATATTCTGTGCACCTTTCAGTCTACTTTAACTCGCTTCCAACTTTTGTTGAGTGTGTTTTAGTCATCCAATTCTAAATTGTGTATATTTATAAAATACAATTAAGTTGGTCTATAAAAATACTGAAAAACTTGTCTTTTTTTGCATTGTGGAACATATCCTAACATATCTTTCTTTCATCATTACATGTAGACACAGTGTAAAAGGTATTTTCAAATCATGTACAAAATAGACAAGCTAAAAAAAGAGGATATGAGATTTTTTTGCCTGTAATGGTATATGGACTGTAGAGTCAGAGGAGTGAACATTATTGTTTTGGAATGCAACAACAATCTATAACACCTCAAACTTTTATTACAAAAAGTGAGAAAATAGTTTTTTTTATGATATGTGGCCTTTAAAGTTTTTTTTAGAGATAATGACAGAATGCATATTTTAATCTATGCACCCTAGGTTTGTAATGGGTATTGCATAAATTAACATAACAAGCACTGGTGCGACATACTGTTAAATGCAGATGATATCCTTTTAATACTACATATTTTTTTATATTGTAAAGATTATTTTCTGAATATAGGAAATGATCAGGCAGCAAGGTGATATTCATTTGGTGAGGGAAGGTAATGAAACTTTGCCTTTTGACAACTCTGCCAACTCCACTGAGGAAGGTGGCGGGTATTAAGATAAGGTCATCTTTTGCAGAGACAAAGAAAGGCAAACGTTTGCTACACTCCTACCCCGTGGTCATCTCTTGGCTTGTCCAAACAAATATTCCCCTGCACCTTAGTTATTTGCTCTGTGTGATCCCCTCTGCACTTCTAACACATTATTTTAAGCCATTTATGACCTTTGGAAATCAGAGAAGTATTGCACTTTTTTGCTAGATGTACGAGAGGCATGGCCCTATCTATATCTTCAAGTGTTTAAGCAAATAGGTAGTTTGGTAGTGTTAAAATTTTATTTTGATTATTTATTTATTTGTTTCTTTGTTATTTTGATTATGTTTACGTAATTTAGTTTTGCACTAAATTAATAAAGCTAAAGTCTTTATAATTAAACAATTAGCATTATGCTAACTGCATACCTAAATCATCATTTCCTTGTCTCACTATGCTGACTAGCTTATGCAGGTACTGACACTGTTTGACACATTGTTGAACTGTGGACAAAAATGAGTTTTCAAGATGACTAGTACTGTTTTTGCTGTGTGGCATTTTGACCATGCATTGGTGGATACACTACCCCTGGGGTTAAGAGGAAATTTTACATATTTTCTTTTCACAGTATGATTTCACAATGCTGAGATGCAATAATAATGTTAATTGCTTATAGAAATCAGTAAGAGGAGTCATAGCACTGCTCAAAATAAGATTGCACCATCTACTGATTCTGCTGTCCTTCATAGCTGTCAAGAATTGCATCACACTAGAACTGTATATTATCTTCTGGATCTTGTAAAATTTTAATGCTTCGCCACCCCATGTCCTTGTGTCATTGTTACTGTTCTATAAGACAGGCTCTGAAACATTAGATCACTAAACTCTTGGATCACTTTGACCCAAAAGGCTTTTGACATTTACTGCAAACAACATAAGTGTTAGGTTTAGCGCTGTGGAATTATAAATCACATTCCAAGTGTTGTTCATAACATTCTGTGTATATTGGTCCTAGCATGAACATAAAGAGGAGGCATAATCTTTGAGACTAAAAGGTGAATTTGTCATCGGAATTCAGCCTTGGTGGAAATCGATGGGGAATGAAGGGGTAGCCATTAAAAAGTTAAAAGAGCCTTTTGAAGACTGCAAGCTTTGTTCTGTCACAGGAAGCTCTTTACAGCTTTTCAGAAACACACACATAAAAATCCATTAGCAATGTGTGTGTACAGGTTTCAGAACTGTGGCTGGAGCAGTGATTAGGATTTTAAATTTTAAATATATACAGTAATCTATTTCAAGGCCATACTCGTAGCACCACTGCTATAAATGTTGCAAGTGCTGCAGCACCCATTACTATTATTATTTTTTACTTGTAACCTTTAAAAGACTTAAAAGACAGAAAGGTTTAAAGTTTTATGTTCTTTTTGTGAAATGTACAGACAATTAATTTCATTGACAACACTTTGGCTTCCCTACAATGGAACATTATTAGCACTGAAGATTTTTATTCCAGTTCTGTAAGCATTGAACTTGAATGATGATGGAGAGGGAGAGCTACTCTACCCACCCAAATAGAGCGAAGTCAATTATGCTGTCTTGGACAGCAAGCCATGGATGGCTGTGGTACCACCAAATATCGAACTCACAATCACTGCAATGATGGGCCAGTGCTTAGACAGCTGCACCATTCAGGAGCCCTCATTCTCAGTAGAAATAGTAATGGAAAAAAACTGGAGGAAGAAAAGTTAGATTTACCACATAAAAAAGCTTACAATGTTCATGTAATTAATACAATTGCCCAACTAAACAGGTTTTTGCCAAGAGGTTATGGCTTCCCACAGCATGTTGTCTCCATTGTACATTGCCATGGTAAGCTACTGTCCAACGGTGATATGTGTCAAGCATTCGTTTCCTATAATCATTTGTCTGGTTGGCTAATTACTTTTTGCAGCTTCTTGTATATATGTTTGTGATCAGTTTTGTGGCCAGATACCACTCAGTGCTAGTGCCTCAATTAAGGTTAGTGCTAATGCTAAGCAGCTTAAATATTTCCCCTAAATCACCTATATTTCATATGCTCATACTAATGAGCAAGACTGTCAAAGATTGAATTCAAAGCGTCAGATGACAAAACCACTGTGGCCTGTAAGGAATCCAGTTTGACATGTCTGATTTATATCATTGGCTGCTCATTGGGTGGAAATATTTATGCCCCTTAAGCAATTTATTTTGCCCCTTTATCTTATTGTTTAGTTTGAAGTTAAATGTAAGGCACAATGTTATTTAGTGACTTTATTGTTTGTAAGTCAGTTAATTAAAAGACAATAAGCTAAAGTAAGCAATAACAGTAGACACAGCAGGGAGATCCTCAGCTTCTGAATACCAGATAATTTTCTGTTTTTAACCAACAAACCTGATGTGATGTGTTTTGGTTTAACACATAATGGCATATCAATACTGCCCAAAGAGTTTAAATTACATGCGGACAACAACTACCATCAACACTAGAACTTAACAGTTTGCTTAACTACACTTGAGGAGATGAATTGTCTAATACAGAAATGATGTTAGAATTGTTCACAAATAATTGCCTTTGAATAACTGCCTACAACCTCCATTAACACTTAGACTAGACTTAATATTAAGCATCACTTCACACCCACCCACACCCAACCCACCAGAAACATAATTCCTTAATTCCGTTAGCTTTCTCTGAAGCTACTTCTGACCTTCTTGTACAAGGGACGTGAAGCTGTTCTATGACATTTGAGATAACTTGTAAAATAGGCACTGGATGGTAATGAGCTGTGATTGGTTGGCACACATATAAAAATTTAACAGTTGCCAAGCATGCACAATTTTTTTTAAACAGTTATCATTTCTTTAATCACAGTAAAAGCAAATTTAATAATCTGCCCAAAGGAAAAAAAGGAAAAAGTACAAATATAACACATTTTTCCATAAATGAGACATGCAAATTCTATTTGTTCTGTTACATGTTCTGTATATAAAACAGAAGAAACAGAATATTAGAGGTGAACAAGAAACTGTACATTGTGCATATAGATAACTATACTTGAAAGTGCAAAGTGACATGATTATAAACATTGTTGTAAACATATGTTAGGTGGAAACACGATGGCAGGTGTACAGCAGGTAGAGTTATTGCAGTAGATTATGTGATTGTCAGTTTGGGGCTATTAGAACAGTTTAAAATTGTGTAAATACCAGTTTAAATAAATAGTTACTGGGATCAGTCTCTGATGATCCTGGATGCTCTGGTCCTGAATTTCCTGATGTAAAATGTGCTGATATTAAAGTAGAACATGTTGCAAAAAGGGTGGCCATGTGTCCTCCAATGAGTCTTATTTTTCCAGTCTTTCTAGTACAATAGTATAATCTTTTTTAACTATTGTGAGTGATAAATACTTTACATTAGAGGTTATTACATTCAGCCACAATAGCATTAGTGAGTTTGGATACTGATGTTGGATGACGAGTTCTGGATCACAAACTCAAAGGTATGGGATGGAACTCCACCACTCCAGTGAAGACAGTTCCTCTGCTTTACAGCTCAATGCCAGGGGGCTTTATACACATCTAGCCAGCACTTGGCAATGGTCATGGTGGAATTAAGCTCATATGAGGCTGCTCCCATTCTATTGGCAATACTTTTCTATAGAGATTAAACAAGCTGTGTGTGTGCAACTAAATACCTATGTCAACACCTAAGCTTTGTGCCCCTTAAAGCACCTTGGTCCAGTAATTAAAAGGGGTGTCTGGATACTTTTGGACAAATGATGGTACAACATTTTCAGTCTAGAGTATTTCCCTCAAAAGACTGGCAAACCACAGCTGCTCGTTTCACTATTCCCAGGTTACGTTTGCAGTCTCAAGATAAATGTACTTACGTGGAAATCAGTCAAAGTAATGAACAGATTGTCATGACTTTGTTTAAGCAATGGAATGTAATACATTTATGCTGCACAGACAGTTGACTGGGGTCAAAAGGAATTTCTGATAAGAGCGTCTAGGGACTGCTTTGTGTTTGTCCAAAGTCCATTAACAAGGTGAAAGAAATTAACTGTCAAGTCATTTCTGTTGGTCCTGAGTGATGGTCATTTTAGAGCAGCAAAATGACACTGATTTATCCTCATTTGGATTTGGGCTTAATCAGTTTGAGCATAAATAACACATAAATAATGTTGCCCTTTGAATGTTGGGAAAGTTGAAGTGTCAGTGTTCTGTTGCAGTTTTAAAGAGTAGGATGTAGTATATGAACACCGTACTGTTCAGTCTATACTGTCCATATTTGGACATAAACCTGCGAAAACAACATTGTTTTTGTGATGTCACAAAAACCAAAATATTTAATTTTTCAAATATTTACATATGGCTACCAATTTAATGCATCAACAACAAACATGAAACAAAAGTAACAATTATTTAATCATTTAATCCTAGGGAATTAAAATAAAAAGTAGAGAGTATAGAAGGATGACTTCTGCAGTAGCCAGTGGGGAGACTGAGAGTGTTCAAACAGTGGGAGATGAAAAATCTATCATGCCATTGATTTAAATGGGGTATAAATCATATGCTAAGCCTGTTGTTGTAATCAATATGTCTTCTTGTTTTCCTCTGGGTGTAAGAAAGTGTTTGTTAAAATAAGCTCCTGTTCCAGTTCCACATTATTATTATAATAATAATTATAACTATTCCCTTATTACACACACAAACCAACCCACCCAAACATGTAGCATGTTCATACTTTCTTTCGACTATTTCTATTGTCTATTACATTCGGCTCCATTAACAGCACTCTTTGGTAAAGAAAGTTAACATGTGGTTTGTGATTTATTATCTCAATCTCACACTGAACTAAAAATGACATTTCATTTTTTTAATCCACTAAAATGTTCAGGAACACTTAAGTGCTCTTCTGCAACATTCCTTTGGCTAGGGTATAATTATAAGGTCATATAGAAGCCAAAAAATCTTTTGTTGTTACTCAGCATGGGGAAGATTAGAGAATACATAAATGAAATGATACAAAAGTGTGTTGACCCTTCAGAAGTTAGATAATAGTTCTAAGAATCAGCTAAATGCCAAAAAACAATTCCTGTATTCACTGTTTGGATGTTAAGAACAACCAGAGCTGTAGTGAACCTGACTGGAAAAGGGCACATACTGATTTTAACCCCACACATGCTGAAGATAGTTAGAGGAACAAAGTTACTCCAAGGATCATCTTTGGAGATTTGCATACGATGACAGAATCACCAAGACTCTCATTAGAATACATGGTGTCTTGGGTACCAGAAGACCATCCAGAGGGAGAAACATATGTTTAGATCCACATAAAAATGATTAAATGACCACAAAAACAAAGGCTTTGTAAAGCAGCTTTGTGGCAACATCAGTTGTAAAATGTTCTACACAAATAAAACTAAACTGAATTGAACTTATGGTGTGTAACTTAGCGAATAGTATCTTAGTAGAATGACAGCTGTTGACGGGTTTAGCCCTACAGACAGAAGAACAGACATGAACTACAAAGCACTGCTGTTCGTCGCGCTGGATAAGAGCGTCTGCTAAATGCTGTAAATGTAAATGTAAACTAAAGAAGATGACCCAAGAACCTCGAAGATCAAGAGATATTAAGCATTGAGAAGTGAAATAAATTGTTAAAAATAATCAACAATTTCCATGGGGTGTACATAATTGTTTACATGAATGCATGAAAAAACATGCAAAGAAGTATATGATGTATCTAGACTTTATTTGCTTCAGTTAGAGATTAAATCTGTCATTTTCTCATAATGAGATTAAGCCGGATTAAAGACATGACATTTTAACACATTTCAGCCAGGGTGCCATTAATTATGGACCGCTCTGCATATTCAGTATTAATGCTTAGTGTGCCACACATAACATAACCTTAACCTCAGGAATCCTCTGCATGTGTCCAAAAGCGTTTCTGAGGGCAGTTGGTCTCCACATAGACCTCGGGACATGGCCACACACGCGCACACACACAACCCTCTCCTCTGCCCTGTAGCCCACCACAGTGACCCTCCTGCCCACACAGCGCGCCTTGTCTACCCACCGCATCTGTGCGCGCGCCTGACAGAGGGATAAATGTCACAGGAGCGCGCGCACACGTGAGAAAACTCCGCGATTTTCTTGCGCGTCGGCTTGAAGGGAGTGCGCACGATCGCTAACCGTCGCAGCTGGACTTGGGAGCTGTAAACAACAACAACAACAACAACAGGATGAGGAGGCTGTTTTACAACAGGACATGAGAAACTGCCTCCCCTTTCCCTGCTTGCGCTCTCTCTTTCTCTCTCTCCCACGCTCTCTCGTTCTTTCCATGTAACTCCCTCTCTCCTCTCTCTCTCTCTCTCCCTCTCCCTCTCTCTCTCTCTCGCTTTCTCTCTCCTACACTATCTTTCCATATAACTCTCTCCCGTCTCGCCGTTATTCCCCATTCTCTCCGTTACTCTTGTCCTGTTTCTCCCCTCTCTCTCTCTTTCTCCCACACTCTTTCCATCTTTCCCTCTCGCACTCTGTCTCTCTTGCCTCGTCCTCTCAACGCTCTCCCACCCTCTTTCTCTCTCTCTCCCACTCTCTCTCTCTCTCTCTCTCTCTTTCTCTCATTGTCTCACTCACTCACTCAATGTCAAAATAAAAGTCAGTCATTT
>JBBPDA010000081.1:28716623-28735652 GCA_037974385.1 Arnoldichthys spilopterus
TCTCTCTCTCTCTCTCTCTCTCTCTCTCTCTCTCTCTCTCTCTCTCTCTCTCTCTCTCTCTTCTCTCTCTCAGAGCTCCGCCCCCCTCAGTGCTCTTTCTCTCTGTGGCTGCTCTATCTGATACCCCCCCCTCCCCGAACGTGCTCAGTGTAGCTGAGGAGCGCAGCGCTCTGCTCTAACCAAACCGGGGCTCGAGCTCCCCCGTAACAGCCTCGCGTTTCAGGAGGAGGTGGAGGAGGAGAGGGGTTTGTCACACACACACACACACACACACACACATAAAAACACACACAAACACACTCACATACGCACGTCTTTATCCCCAGTAGTGCCACACCGTTGTGGAGAGAAAGCGCCTCCAGTCCAGCGCGCGTCCACTTTCAGCACCATGGAGAGCGCACCGGCCGCTCTGGCTCTGTGCGCTTTGCTCGTCTGTTCCTCGCAGCTGCTCACGCCCGCTGCGGCTGAAGTCACTTGCTCCTCGTGTCCGTGGCCGGCGCGAGTGAGGCACGCGGATGTGATCCGGCTGCCGGACACCGTCCTCGGACCCGTCATGACGTCGGGGAAGTCCGCGGGTGGCGCTCGCGCCGACTTTCGCCGCGCCGCGCTTGTTTGGGAAAGTGGCGGACTCGGTGAGTGGAGCTCCAAAGTGGCCGAGCAGACCGACGGGCAAGAGTTGCTGGGGGAGCCACGCGCTGGCGCAGCGTCCAGGCGCAGAAGGAGCGGAGCAGGAGCGGACGCTGCAGCCCAGTGGAGCGCAGGCATGGAGCCCAAGCTGGGCGAGCCGGAGACCCCTTCGGATGAGCGCGCGAGGAGCCACGGGCTGCTACTGGACGGTCACAGGGCGAGCTCGGAGGGCCGCTGGAGTCGCGACGATGGCCGAGTGTCCGGCGCAAGACAGGACGATGCCAAACTGAGCAGCAGCACTTTCGCTCTGGCTGGAGACTCGGCGCACAACCACGCCGTGGTTTACTGGACCGGCCAGAACAGCAGCGTGAGTCTCTCTCCCCCGTTTTCCGCCCTGTTGCTCTACATTGCCTTTGTTTTTGTCCATTTGCGCTCGTGCCGGTTTTATCAGCTTCACTGCTATAAAGTCATATTCCACTCCGGTGTAGACGCTTAGTCAGTGACCACCTGTGTAGTTTAATGTGCTGTGTGCTGCACTTGCAAACTGGAGAACTGCTTGAGAACTGACCTGCTATGAGTCCACTATGCCAGTGAATAAATTCGGGGTTCCCTTGCTCTGGCTAAAGCACCTGTGATATGACTGTTGCTGTAGATGAGATAATGGAGGATTGGCTTTGCTGCAGTGTTTGTGGTAGAACAATGGAAAAAATTGCCTCCATGCATAGAGGATATATGCAGTCTAACTGCAGATTTAACCCTGGCCATAACACATTAATTTTTGCACTTTTGCAGACTGTATTATTGCCTGTTTTGCTACATGTTTTGGTTCCAACAGACTACTTCATGTTGTTTCCCTTCTCAAAACATGTGTTTTGGTTGCCAAAAAGAAGAAAGTTTTTAAAGAAAGTGAGAAGGAGCAGATTTGAGAAAAATGCTGTTACCCATGCTCTCCAAAAGGGGGCGTCTAGAGCTGGTGAGAGACCTCTACCACTGGGCTTTACCCCAAGGGCTTTTTAAAAAATGCTCCTAGACAGCTGCTAAGAGGGCCCAGAGGATGAGGTAATGCAGCCGGGTCCAGGGAAAAGCCTACCATTAAACTTCTGTCATGCTTGAACTAGCAGGATGGTGTTTTAATGTAGAGATTTGGTCAGATGTTTTTAGCCCAGAGCAACCAATTCATGAACGGCTCCACCAGCACTGACCAGTTATAGCCCTGATTTGCAGAATAATTATTGAGTCATTAAAATTAATAAGACTTATTCAATAACTTTTAAAATCATGTGTTAAATATCATCACTGTTCAGTGGCTTGTGCTGTTGCCTAACAGTGAGAAAGTCCTGGGTTTAGTTCCTGGTCAGGGTGGCCAGGGTCAGCAGTGTGGAGTTTGTGTGTGTCCCCTGTGTGCATGGGTCTCCACCGGAAGCTCTAGTTTCCTCCCACAGTCTAGAGACATGTATTTGAGGTGAACTGGAGATGCTAATGCCCATATAGATGTGAATGTGCGTCTGCTGTGCAATGGTCTGGTCACCTGTTCAGGTGGTTTCTCTGCCTTTTGCTCTATGAGTACTGAAATAGGCTTCAGCACCCCACCCCCCTGGTTAAGATAAGCAGCTCAAAAAATGAAAGGATTGGTTGGATAATGTGACTGTTTAAACAAAATAATCTCAATTTTTGCTATTTTTTAAATGTATCTGTATTAAGTGCCAGCTGTCATTTAAGTTGCAAATTCCAGTTACAAGAATGGATCAAAATGATTTGGATTAAAATGTTTACACCTGTTTTCCTCTACTGTTAAATTACAATTTTGGAGGCTACACTGCAAAATCAATAATATGGGGGTCCTTTTCTTTATTGAACATTTTTGGACATTTTATGGACATTTCATGGCTGCACCCTTGTTTGATGACGAATTTGCACAAATGTTCCCAGCTGTAAAACAGAACAAAACATCTGCATTTCAGAAGAACTGCTCTTGCTTTACGTTTATTTCGCAAATGATTTCACAGCATGACTTTTCAGAAGGATCTTCTCTTTGGAATGTTTGAGCTGATATCCTTGAGTGTAGAATCCACTGAAAGATTCTTTATATAATTAAACATGGTTCTTCTATGGCTTCCCTCCAAACAACCCTTTCTGGTACCTTTATTTTGAAGAGTGCATCATCAGGTATCACCCAGATGGTGATAGGTTTCAGAGATAAGCTTCAATATTATATCTGTAATATTACCCTGTCTTCTATCCAATATGATCTTTCCCCTGTGATGATCCAAAGCCCTTTAATAATGGTTGCTAGCATTGTTTACAGCATGACATAATGGTTTTTGACCATACATACAGTCAGAGGGGTTGGTGAATGCCTGCAGTAGATGTTGGTGTATCAGGAGAATAAGAACTAATATTCTATAAAAAACCATCAACATATTCCTCAGAATTTCTGTTTTTATGTTATACTGGATTTTAGTGAAGTATTTGTGAGCTGTAATGTTTGCCTACCTGCACTGGGGTGTTTTTTAGCATATACTTTGTGGTTATGTGGTAGATCATTTGGATCTACTGCAATATTAGGCTAACAACAGGCCTTCACTTTTAAAGTGGGAAATCTGTTCAGATAAATGATGCTCTTTGGGTGCCTGAATATTGATGACACAGCAAATCTACTCCATTAGTTGGAACATAGAATTTAGCGATTAATGACCGCAAACAGTTTGTTGTACATGTTACTTATGAAGAAATACAGTAGGTTAGAGATGAATATGCAACTGTGCCAAACAAAAGACAGGAATTTACCTTTGTAAGTGTTGGTTTTGGCAGGTTTACTGCTATGTCATTACGCCTGTCAGTATCAATCACATTCTCGGGTCTTCTAGTAGTAATCACCCGGCTGTCTCTCACACAAGACTTTCCACTATTGGAGGCAGGTCCTTCAGTGTCATAGCCCTCAAACTCTGGACTTCTGTTCCTCAGTCTCTCAGTGAATGGGCTTTCTACCTTCAAATCTGAACTGAAGACTTATCATTTCAACAGTGACTTTTCTATTTTTCATTCTTTTTAACAATTACTTTCTGCTTAGGTTTTTTATGTGTCTCTGTGTGTGTTAAACTTGGGATTGTAAAAGGCACTATATAAATGCAAATTATTATTATTATTATTATTATTACATTTCATTTCTTGGAGGTCAGTACCACATGCCGAAGACAATCCACAAAGACCTGGTGTGGCTGCAGTCAAGCAGGAGCTCACCAAAAACACCTACCAAGTCAAAGAAATCTTGCAGAACAGGACTAAAATGTATTCATGTGTAGCAACTGTTGTGAGGCTGGTCAAAAAAGTTAGAATTAGTACAACTTTTCTTTTGCCACAAGACCCAAATGAATAGCTCGTAGCATGTTAAACCAAAAACTCAACATTCTAAGGTGAATCTAAACCCCAACAAAAGTCATTTTAGCTGAATGTAAGAATAAAATGAATGTAAGAATTGTTCAAACATGCTACAGTTTGAACATTTGCATAAGTTTTGCTGTGTTCTTTAGTCCAAGAAAACCCTTTTTCAAACTGGAAAGGAAATATGACCCAACAATGAGCTTGAATATTGCAATGGCTTTGGTAACCACTGATATGGCGATTTTCTATCTGCTCTCAAACCCAATAAAAGCACCTCACTCATGCAAAATGAATCAAAAGCAATTAAACAGTCCCCCCTCTGATTACACCAGTCCATGCCAGTGGCTCAACCTTATCAGCTAATCTGCCTAATTCCTAACTGTCCTCTTCAGCCATTTCAGCCAAGGGGAAAAAAGCAAAGTACAAAACAAAACAACAACTCCCAGTTGGAGATCTAAATTGCTAACCTATTGCAACGAGACCCTGTCTGCAGACATTAAGCTTGGCTTTAGGTACTCGTTTTGTAACCGTCAGTGATAGCATGCGCGGCACTTTTGGAGCAGGCTTATTGCCTGACTGTTCCCTTTCTCCATCCCCTCAGCTGTAAATCTTCAATAATTACCTTGAAGACTGAAGCATCCATTTTGAAAGAATTTGCCCTGGCCTACAGAATGCCTACTCAAGCATGTTTCTCACTGCCTGTTGTCCAGCTTTAGTGCTTTGTCTCCATTGGAGGCTTTCACTCCATAGTTTTATGGGAAAAGAAAGAAGAGCTTCAGGAGTGAATTATTATCATCTTCACTATTTCTGTTATTTTGGTTGGCCTGTTGAAGTCTGAGCTCTAAGAACCTGTCAGCGATCCATAATTTCATTCCTGGCTCTGAGAACTTCATTTTTTACATAGCAGGTTCATTGTGGTTCCTGAATTCATAGTAGTCACACAGTTATAAGCCTTAAGATTACTGATTAATAAACCCTGACCAAGAGGTAAGAGGTTCAAACATAGAGATACATTTACAATAGATGTAAAAGCAGAATTTCTGGCAGCCTGCATTGCATGCGCTTGTGCTGATCAATGCCTAGCAATTTTGTAAATTTTTTATATGATATTAAACAATTCATGGTAGATAAACTTTCTTCACAGTAATGGTGATAGAAACACAGGGTTCTATTATCATTCAACAACACACATTTAACCATTTTAACCAAAATGTGGCAATTTTTGTTCTCCACAATGGCCAGTCAATGACCACTCAGTCTATATATGAGTTCTCCAAGTTCTTCTCTGTCATAAATTGATTTTAAAAATACATAGTGTAGGCCAAAACCTTCTCTCAAAGCAATCACAAAACAATGTCTCAAGGATCATGCAGTGTTTTCATTCCCATTTAATGTTAAACTTTCTGTGAGGCATCTTTTAAGAGGATATCTGGTTTCCATCACTGCCATTATGAATTATTGTAAATTTTTCTGTATGTACAGAATGGAGTCTCTAGAATGGGATTTCTCGTCAATCCTCCATGAAAGACTTTGTTTAATCATTATTTATGCAGAAATCTTGAAAAAAATCTGCATAATTCCCCTTTGTTGTTATGTTCTGATATTGGTTTGCAGAATTACACTCATACATTTTTAAAAGTTCTTTCATTTCTACAGAAACTGTATGTTTAGGTTCTTTCAACTTTAAAGCTGTTGCACACCTTCTTTATTAAAATAGTTCTCTACCCTGAACGGTTCCTTAGGGAACCCAGACTGGATCTTCAACGACCTTGCTTCAAAGAAACCTTTTGGCACCTTTATGTTTTTTGGAGTGTAGAATAGCATTCTGGTTATCAGCCACAATATGACCTGTCTAGTTAACTCCTCAGAGCAATATGGTCTGGCATGTAGGTAAAGGCACTGTGTTCTATCCTAATTTGTCCCCTTGTCAACACTGCTCTATTTTGGTCTCCTTGTGCCTTCCATCATTTGCTTTCTCTGCAGTTCGACTAGATTATTCTCTTGCACTTTTTTGTGTTTTCCCTCTCATTTTTGTCTCCCTTCATTTCCTTGCTCTACCTTTGCTGTTGCTCTTTGTGCGGCCTATTACTTACCAAGGCCCTCTGGTGTTTCGTGATCTTGGCAGTTTATGAGCAATATTTTAGTCCCAGTCATTCTGATAGACGTGAAGTGACAGCTATTACCTTGGTGCTGTTCTCTGTTATTATCACCGACTCTTTGGGCTCAAGTTAGTTTGTAACTCACTGGAGAACAAGCTATGGGTCTTTAGAAGTGCCATATTTCTGATTAGGAAAGAGAAAAAAATGACAGAACGAGAGAGAGAGAGAGAGAGAGAGAGAGAGAAAGTGAGAAAGTTGATCAATAGTATTTTAATGTCTTGGAAGTTTTGCTTTTTTTTTTTTTTTTACCCCCACGAGGCACGTACCCCGCCGCGGTTTGATGTTGTACATTCAATGAGAAAATCAAAACTACTGATTAGCATAAGATGCAAGGTGGTGCACCGCCACACTTGAATGGAGTCTAATGCAGACTCGCTTCACAGGGATGAGGGTCATTCGCATACATCCCACCATGACGCGCTTGAGGGCTTTCTTTGAAGCTCTAATGTCTCGGTGGAAATCTGGAGGCAAAGTAGAAAATGTATACATCTCACACTTATCAATGGATTTTATCACCACAAGCGGTTCAGGCAAAGTTTTCACCTTCATTTTAACTCCTGCCATGCTTACGTTAGCTGAATGGTCACATGGAATCATTACGTGACCTAGCTGATGCCAGGGTGAGCTTCAGATTCTCAATTACAGGGTTTTGGATTAGCGGGAGGGACACATTAGTCTAAGCATGTTGAAAGTGCACAGGCATTACTCAGCAAAGTAATTAGCCTCAGGTTTCACTCATTACACATTTCTCTTTCTCTTTCCAAGATTTCTCAAGTGCAAATCTTCACTCTTGTGGGATGAGGAGAGACAGCCTACCTTTTCCTCACAAATGCAAATGGAACGAAAGCTAATTTGGTGCAAAAATTGCTCCTAAAAGGGGTTTGATCCTAGTCACAATACAAGGATCAGCCACAACATTAAAACCAACAACATGTGAAGTATAGCTGATTATGCCGTTAACTCATTATGTGGCATGGTTAAGGCTTAGATAAGAGGTGGGATATATTATGCAGCAAGTGAACAGTCGGATCTTGAAGTTGGTGTGCTTGAAGCAGGAAAAATGGGCAAGTGTAAGGATCTGAATAACATTGTCAAGGGTCAAAAATAAATGGCGAGACAACTGAGTCAGTGCATCTACAAAACAGCAAGTGGGGGACTTATAGTGTACACTGGTAAATACCTACCAAATGTGATCCATGGAAGGACAACCTGTGGCAACAGGGACATGGGCCCCAAAATGCTCATTGATGCACATGGGGAACAAAGTCTACTGTAGCACAAAATATATAAAGTTGTCAGAACACACAGTTCGCCACTGCCAGAGCTGTTTTTTGTGGTGGTGGGGGGTGTTACATAATATTACATGGTTTTAATGCTATGGTTGATTAGTGAGGGATTGTGAACACAACACGGCACACGGCGCCTCAAAGAAAAGCAACCTCTGCATTTAACAAATCTGTGTAGGAGCAGTGGGCAGGGACATCAGCAGCACCCAGTGAGAAGTGCTTGGGGACGGTACTTACATGTACCTCGGGGGATACTTGTACCGGTCTGGGTTTTGATCCAGTGACTTTCAGGTCACAAGGGCAAGTTCCTAACCTTTACACGACAACTGCTCCTATAAAAGCTTGCTGGTCGCAAGACTCAAATACAGGCTGCATGGCAAGTGTCAGCCATACTACCACTGCTCAAACAATGAGCAATAAATGTAGCCACAAAAGTATGCACTTAAAGTCCAATTGTGTATCTTAAATGAGTTTTACAGGTACGCTATGTTTACCATTCGCTTCCACAAGGGAAATAGACAGATACAATTTTACAAGATAGTGCTCTTAAAAATGAAAGTGCCCTAAAGAGTTCTTTGGGTGATGCTATAAAATAACCATATTTGGTTCCTTAAAATATGTTTCAGTGGATGGATCTTTAGAGAGCCATTCTGTAAATGCATTGATGCATGAGCTTGAACTTTTGAGAACTTTCCTGAGCCTAAAGTGATAGTTCAACCTTGCAAAATGTTCCCCAGTGTCGCTGATCAGCCAAGACATGTTTGGTGTCTAAAGTCTCTTACTAGTGCTATCTGGCTAATGTAACTGGAGCTAATGGTTACCAATAAATGTCATGCAAATCATTACACATTTGCCTCAAACTGTTTCAAGTTGTTTAGTAAACTTAAAAAAGACTTGCATATGTGTTTTTTTGACACAGCATGACACTGTTATATATGCAGAAAGGCAGAAGCATGGAAAAAATCTGTGTTTTAAAATGCATGAGATGATCAGTGTATAGCTAAAACTTCTTTTTTTAGCATTGCATCATGCCTCGTCTGACACGGTCTTTAAAAACAGACAGTTACAACAATATTAACTGCAATACTGAGGCCTGAACGATATCTGTTCTTCACTTATTTTTGTAGCTCTAGAACAAAGTAAGTGAAAGAAGCAAAAGAAGCAATTTTCAGATGCTAAACATGTCTTGCTGGTAAGCTGCATTTGGCATAAGGAAAATGTAAATGTAATATTTCACCCAGCTATATCACTTAAAGTAGAAAGTACAGGCCATTCTGAAGAATCGACACGGAGACACAAAGGTACACTCATAAGACGCTAATGGATTGTGAAGCACAACGTTTGTTTAACACTGCCCGCCACTGTAGGAGAGAGGCAATGGGACATCATAAATAATGCATTCATCCAAAAAACATCGCTCTACCCCCCACTCTTCTAATTAATGTTTACAAATTTGCTTCCTGGCCCTCTTTCTCTTGCTAGCTGCAGCACATGGCCCAGCGCCATGCTCAGAGTTGGAGGATTTACCTCAGGGTCGCCCTGGGAGCCCAGATCTTGGCTGGTGCTCATTCCAAGACGGGTGGTGGGCCTTGCCAAGGCAAAGTTGGTGGGTAGATATCACTTTCAACATGCAGTGGTACTGCTGAGCTCCATCTTATATTCATTTGTGTGCAAGACAATAGGTTGATAATGAGGGGATTCTCCAGCTTTAGACCTTTTGTGGGAAAGACAGAGAATGATATGAAAAGCTTCGCAAACGTCAGCCAGAGCCTGCTTCTGCTCAAATATGACGCTTTCTTCCCATGTACTGCATCTGTGCACATAGCGCTCTTGCTTTCTACTCAAGATTACACGTTCCCAGCAGGCAACATCATGTATAACTCATGCGCGTTACTGGAAGAAAGGCAATCCACTTGGATGAGGGATTTGGAGAGTCAATATTCAACGGTCTAACCACCCTCATTATCTCCATTGTTGGGAGTTCTGCGGTCGTGAAAGTTGCAAGGGATGTTCTAGTTGAGAACACTCGAGTGTAATCACACGCTTGGCCACTGATCCTAAACCTGCCGCCGAGGACAGCACCAAAAAACACGGCCTCCTTGTGCTAATTACATTGATATAACAGAGTGTCAAATTTGATTTGCTTTCATCTCTGTGTTAAATATCACCCCTGTCCCACACACACACACACACACACACACACACACACACACACACACACACACCTCACTGAGCTCTTTCTTTCTTTCTTCTCTTGCTCTGACTCTGATTGTAAGATTCCAGTATGTGGGGATTTTAGTGTCTGTGGACCAAATGTGAGATGGAGACAAACTGACTGAAATGCAGCAGAAATCTTCTGCAAATCTACCTCAAAATGACAGCAGTACAGGGCAGCCTATTAGAACAGAAGTCCCTAACATACACTGATTAGCCATAACATTAACACTGATGACAAGTAAAGTGAATGCCACTGACTGTCTAGTTATTTAATTACAATGGCACCTGTCAGTGTGGGAGATATATTAGGCAGCAAGTGAACTGTCAGTTCTTGAAGCTGATGTGCTGAAAACAGGAAAAATGGGCACATAAATGGATCTTAGACACTTTGAGTCACATCTGAGTCAGAACATCTGCAGAACTACAGGTCTGATGAAGTGTTCCAGGTTATCAATAGTTAGTACCTACCAAAAGTGATCCAGGGAAAAACAGCTAGTGAATTGGTTACAGGGTCATGGGCACCGAAGGCTCACTGATGCATGTGGGGAGTCTGGTCAAATCCTGCAGAAGAGCTACTGTGGTTTAAAAAGTAAATGTTGACTCTGAAAGAAAGGGGTCAGAACACACAGTGCAAAAACAGGAATAAAGAGAGGTTGGAAAATGACTGTTGAAACAAAATCACCCAGGTGTTCTAAGCAGACTTTAGTGAAAATAAAAAAATACTGGACCATTGTAGGATATGGGTCCTTTAAGGATCTGCATAGGCACTGAAGGCTGTTGAAAAATGTCAGGTTAGCTGACTATTGTGTTGTACTTGAATGAATGCACCGCTGTTGTGCTGCTCAGTTCTAAGTGGGGGAGATGGTATATTCCTCTGGATGTTTTCAGTGCAGTAGCTTGTCTCAGTGCCTCAGAGATTCACCATGACCTGTCTGCTGCTCTCTGTGGGACTCATAGGCCACCTTCAGTTTCTCTCTTGGGGCTCTGACACACTTTAACCAGAGAACTGTCTGAGTAAATAAAAGCTGATGGAAGACAGGGCCCATTGACTCTGAAGTGAGTGTGTGTTTGTGTATATGTTGTGTACATTCTTAAAGGAGTGATGCCATAGAAAAATTACTTTAGAGTCCCGTAAGAACCTTTACATGGATGTTTTTTAAGATGAGTGTGTGGAACCTTTTAAAAGTACTAGGAACCACCATGTAATGTAAAGTCTCTATGCCAATTAAAGTTTTTTCCTAGAAAATGAAGCGAGGAAGGTTTATTTTTTAAGATTGTATATGTGTATTTGTGTATGAAAAAGTGTAAGACATATGCACATATCTACACTGAGCAGTGAGCAGCCACAACATTTAAACCAATGATGGGTGAGGGGAAAAAGTGAGTGTGTATAGTGAGTGTTTGTGTGAGTGTGCACACAGTTTCTTCATGGAAATTCTCACAAATGTACATACACTTTTTTGACACATACTATCCATGAGTAACAAAATCACTACAAACATGATGCATGAACTTATTTTTAACAGTTTCTCACAACTGTAACACGAAGAATTCATGGATAAAAAGTTATGGAGGCATCAGTTAACACATCCACACTACACATCTAAATTATTAAACCTTTAGGATTTTTTAAAATCATCTCAAATAGACTTGCCTATGTGTTTCCTGACATTATAACAGTGAACCAAAGAATGTTAGAACATTACTAACGACGAATTTGGTTCATTTTATAGATGACAGTATGTCATACAGTGTCAGAAACCACATACCCAAGTCTAATTACAGAAATTTAAAGTGAATTTGACTGATTATTCAAAATTTCTGCATGATTAAGTGGTTAAGACACTCAGTATAACTTGATGTGACAAGCTCTGCTCTAGAGGAATTCATTATTAAGTCAGAATTGTTCATTGGTGGTGATAGGAACCAGACATCTGAAGAGTTTATGGTCTCTAAAAGCTGAAGCTTCATCAGTGAAGTGAAGTGAAAGTGACAATTTGTCATTGAGAACACACTCAAGCACCACAACGAAATGCAAGCCCATCACATGTGCACATGTGGGGCATCAGGCAGCTATCGTCAGCACCCGGGGAGCAGTGTAGTGGGATGGTACCTTGCTCAAGGGTGCCTCAGTAGTGCCCGGGATGGAACTCGAACCTGCGACCTTCAGGCAGCGTCCTAACCACTAGGCCACCACTGAATGCTATTACCTGTACTTGAAATGGTTACAAATGTAAACAGCAATTTCAAAAATAGATGCGATCACCCTGTGGTAAGCAAAAATATCTTAATTTAGTTACCTTTGTATGTATAGTTTTCTGCATGCTTTAAACAAGCCTACGCTCCTGTGCATTTTACTGATAATGTATAAAAGTAAATCTGCTACTACACTTTAACACTGGTATGCTGTACACCAACATCATCTTCTCAAACTGTAGCTACTTCCAAAACAACTTGACTACCACACTGGTCTTGCTGGTCTCTGTCGGCTGTTATGATGAGGTGGCAAGTTGTGTAATGCCAGTTCAATGCACAGCAGTATTAGCTTGCATGTAGCAACATTTCTGATTTGCCTGTTTAGTGACCTTGTAATTGAGAGGAACCAGTGGCATTTGGGGGGAAAATATATGCATAGGATGAAACATTTGCAATGTGTTTGTTTGCTACCATAACAGTTTCTGAAAATGCTTTAAAATGGTTACAGATGTGGTTTTTGCCTAAAACATTATAAAAAAAAATGGTAGTGCTAATGGAGTGCTAAGTAAGGCAAAATAATATCCAAAGAAAATGTTTTTTTTATTAGCATTACATATAAAACCTCAGACAATACGCTAAGAATCACTGGTCATTTTGGATAATAATAAAAAATCGCTATATTTAAGCTGCAGACATAAATATAGACTTTTAGCCTACCCCTTGGTTTCTATTACCTTTTGTAAAATAAATTCAGGTTGGTAATTAACAGCATACAACTAGTGTAAATTAGGTCATCTATTAAAATATATAGACATTCTTAAAAGTCAGTTTAATGGAGGTATATGCTTTTATTTCTTGTAATCGATATTAGCTTCCATTCATTCCAAAACTAAAGTTGCAAATTTTAGCCTTTTTACATGTCTTGGCCAGTCGACTACATTTGTAGTAAAGAAGCTGTTTTACTGTATGGTGTGACAGTTTGCCTATTTGGTTATGACTAATCTCATTAGCTGATGAGTTGGGTTTGTTTCTTTGTTGGAATCTGATCTTGAGCTTCTCCATTGTGTCTTTTTGAGGGACACTATTCATGTAGGGTGCTGTTAAATAAGTTATATGCAAACTCAGGAGCCTGTGCACAGCTGAAGTTTACTGCTGCTAAATGGAAAAACACTGGGAAAAAAGGGAAACAGGAGGCCCAGATAAAAGTATTTATTTTTGAGGTTGATGTTTATTTATTTCTTTATTTCTTTGTGTTGAGATGCATGTTAATATTTAATGCCTTCATAACGGATTTCAGTAAGGATTTGTGGAAGCGCAGTAGAGATTTCACAGGGTTATTGAAGAAATGGTGGATGTGGCTGAATTTATTAAAGGCTTTTGTCTTTTAAAGCTGTGTTGTGTGTGCATGCGTGAAAGGGAGGCATGACAGCAAGGTTTATGAGCTGAGCTCAAGACGTGTTAGTACATGTTGGCCCAAAGTTCACGGTGGTGGCATAATAATGTGCTAACAGGAGATACTACAGAGGCTTGTGTGTAGTATATGTGTGTTTGTAAGGGTCTAACATTGGCTCTTAGCAGAATTATGGTATTTATTTGACTCTAGGCCATGCATCTTTTGACCTCCAGTCAATGATTCTTAATTTTATTCAACGCTTGACCCACGCCTACAGCTAATCGACTTATCTGTGTGCTTCCTTTCATTGTTTTGTCCATACTAATGACCTCAACACTGGCTGATTTTATTTACTGGACACTAATTTGCTACCCGTTGAGTACCAAGGCCAGTTAATGTTGTCTGGCTTTAGTTGCTGGTCATGCATATGAGTCAGGAGTCCACACTGAAAGAAAAATAATAAATTGAATTTTCTAACAAAGGTGGTTAGTTTTCTCTTGCATCAACACTAATTTTCTCTTTCAAATGAAAAGAGTAGCAGTGTTAATGTAACGCATTCATGTGGTAACATGTTTAAATCAAGTACATGCCCTAAATCATCCTCTGCAGCATAAACCTCACAGTTTAATCAACTTTCCAGTTCAGCTAACACTTTTCTAGCCTTGTTAAGACTATTACAGAACCCATAGAGGGTCTACGTAAGTTAGGAATGCTAAAGCAGACACAAAAGCTGAATAAAAGACATAAATGGAGGACAAAGCTGATCCGGAAAAAGGGGTTTTAGTCTGATGTACAAGAATAATACAAGACAACCAAACATATGAATCCATTGTTATAGAAATGATGGAAATTACAAACCAAGCTACCCTATACTTTTGTTCACCACATGTGAGACATGAGCAAAACATGCCTACAATGAGCTTCAGAGGCTGGTGTCAATTATACAGTTAAAACATGCCCAAATGAGCAACTCTGGAGTGAAGCCTTTCTTCTTTATGGGAAAAACTTGAATGCTTTCAAAAATGTTTATATGTTTACATATTTAAATTTAGATTTTTTTTTGTATGTCCAATTTATTGATAATGTAAGTCTGTTACTACACTGTACACCAACACCAGCTCCTCAAACTGTAGCTACTGCCAAAACAACTTAACTACCACAATGGTCCTGCTGGTCTCTGTCGGCTGTTTTGGTGAGGTGATCAGTCATATTATTATGACAGAGCAATGCACAGCAGTATTAGCTTGCATGTAGCAACATTCCTGATTTGCCTGTTTAGTGACCTTGTAATTGAGAGGAACCAGTGGCCTTTGGGAGATATATTAATAGCATAAAATGTTTGTGATGTGCAATTTCTGAAAATGCTGTTCATTTTTCTATGAGTTCCATGTCAATATGACACCAACTACAAAAGGTGACAAAATACAGGAGGCAGAACCTACCATTTACCCTAAATGGGGCCTTACAGCAAGGACATTTAAGAAAGAATGCATGTGTGGTTATTACTTTGCCTGTTTGAGTTTACACAGCAGTAGAATGGAGGAGATAGGTACTTATCTATGGTTGTCTTTTGAGAACAAAGACAGGATATATTCACGCAATGGAGGAAACAGGACTGCTTATGTGGTATGCTTAGATAGGGAAATTTCACTGCACAGAGACTGGAAGTGACATGGTCAAACTTCCTGTTGGCTCCTATATAGGTTTACCTGGATCTTGAATGAGTTTTGCTTTTGTTTTTCTTCCATGACTGGAAGAACATCTTGACCACTCTCAGATGACATCAGTCTGATAACAATGGCAAAGAATTCCACCTATCACCTGTAAACAAACCGAATGAGAACCTGTGAAAAGGGAACAAAAGAAAAGACAAGCACCCGTTTAACAGACTTACAGTCTTTATTCACCTTTTTAAGTTAGTCGAATGTCTTGGTCATGCTGGGTATTAAGTCTTTTATTTTTTCACTTTATACATTTCAGAAGAGATTCACATACATACGATTTCAAATCTAAAATTCATAGATGACAAAACCCTATATTGTATCCATATACAATACTGTATTCATACAAAATACATTTAGATTAATAAGAAACATGTTTTGATTAAATTTTTTAAGTTGCCAATAAATTGTTATATAAAAAATGGTTTTCTACTAAATTATGTAATTCCACCTTTTAACTGAAACTGTTAATGTTATATTCATACTTAAATTAATAATTCATTTGGATTTTCTATGTTTTTTGTTAATATTACTATTGTAATTATGTTAAGTTTAATTGATTAGTTAAAAAATAAACTTAGTAGTTGATAAATCAATTTTAGTCATACAAATACTAAAGAGGATTCAAGTTTTATCACAATGAGTAAAAAACATTTAAACACACAATATCACAGTGTGAAATAAAATCATCTGTTTTTTTTGTATATCTCTTTTTACAACTGACGTTGTCACAAAAAAAGAATTATCTGAACTGCTAAAGAGCAAGCCAAAGGCGACAGAGGCAAGGAAACTCCCTAAGCTGGAGGATGACTTGGGTGGACCCAAGGCTCAGAAGGGGAACCCATCCTCCTCTGGTTGACACCGGTTAATAACTACAACCAAATTAAAAAGGAAACAATCTTCTGGAGTAAAATATCAGGCACCATGTGGGTACAGTTACTATATGTAGCATATAGGCTTTAATACATATGTGCTGTATATATAAGCACTTATGTATAAAAGCCTATATGCTACATATATCTGTACCCACATGGTGTATTGTACCACATATTCTATACTGTACATTGTTCTCCAACGTGTACATCCCACTTCACAGATATTGTTTACCTCTGTACATTATGTTTGTGTATTGTCTATTATGTATCCTATTGTACAGTATGTACAATGTATGTAAGTTCTAGGGAGACATCACTGGCCGTAAACAAATTCCTTGTGTGAGAAAATATACTTAGCCAAAAAAACTGATTCTGATATGTACATTGATATGGTCCATGTTAGCTGAACAGTGTAAAACCTTTTACAATGCAACATTTTCTTTTGCTTTTTGAAAACATTATTAAATTAAAAAAAATTTTCCTGAACAGAGTTTGGCTTGGGTATGGGCTTTTAGGAAGAGCCTTTAATTGTTAAACAACCTTTAAATAATATGGAGATTCTTCAAACTTCACATGCACACCATCCATTTAAAGGTTCTCCAGGAAACATAAAGGTTCTTTTGAGCTCCAGTGAACCCTTTTGCCACCCATATTTTCAGGCGTGAAGTGTGTGAAAGTGCAGTTTAAATATGCTGCTATTGGTCAATGGCAAATGAGGAATGCAATGTTGGCAGCATTTTTTAATATCATATATGTCCAAAGAGCATCTGGGGGCTGTTTGCTAGTCTTTGACTCCCAGGACCCCAGAGGGATTTGCAGTGTAGAATTCCCATACACAGCCTTAATCCAGCCTAGGTTTTGATCTGGCTGTGGAAAGCCTGCTCCAGAGTTTGCTTGTTTGTGTATTCTTGGAGAGACTGTTGCTGTCTCCCCTGCTGATGCAACTTCTGCCAGGCTGCCCGAGTTTCATCTCCTAATCGAGAGGGTATAAATAATAAAAGAGGGGGGGCACAGCTTTGCCTGCGTGGTTATTGCCTGTCTGCCCAAGCTCAATAAAAGCAGGAGGAAATTACACTCAATCCCATTACCTGGCTGTCTCCCTGTGCAAGCTGCGAAGTTCCAGACCCAACTCAAAGAGTTGAAACTGTATGAGAGATAGTTGAATGCATTCACTCGCTCAAAAGTTTGGAATCATTGTTTCCAGTATTATATGGCCCTGTCCACATTGGTGTCAGAATTAAGCATTTTTTTAATGTCTGTGGCTTCACATGAGCAAGGATCAAAACACTGATATTCTGCTCTTTGTAGTAAATCAGATCATCCACATGGGCTTTCAGAATTCACATTTGGATGGTGTCAAAAAAGCATTCTTGTAGCTTTTTTTGCAATCAGTTTCTGCTGAAATTCAAAGAAACGCAAAAGAAATGTCTTATTGCAATTACATGCTGTTCATTTAGCACTCTGGAGGACCGGATATATCCCATGATTCTGCAGTCAGAGGGTGAACCCAGTAGTGGTGGCAATGTTTTCGCCATATCAGGAGGATTTTTAACACAAGGAGGTCAACGCAGATGGTCTGATTTTCTCCATATCTTGTGCATCCAATGAAGGATGAACCTCAAACCCCACAGAACAAAAACACTCTGGATTGCTTGATTACTGCCCCCACAGTAAACACACAGAATTACAGGTTGAGCTGCAGGTTGAAATTGAACAGAGGCAAATGCGTGAATGTAACATTATATTGAAGTCAATCAAGCTGCTACAAACAATTTAAATGTCTAGGTCACTTAGAGGACATTCATTTATATAAGATGTTAATGTCTCTGTGGACTGGGCATAACAGTAATAATGTGTATAAAACAGTGGTAACATGACAGTAGTACTCTCCTACTTCACAAGTTGCTCAAGACAAAATAACATTAGATGTGTCCAGAATGACACACAGTCATTTAAGAAAGCGATAATTAATTACAGAGCGATGAGGACAAAGTTAAAATATGATCAACATCCATAGTGCTTCAAATATTTTGAGCTACTCTCCTGAGATGCCAGTGATCCTGTCCTATTCTGCTGTCTAAACCTGCTTGATCCATCCTGATACCCTAGTTGTGGTTGAAGTTTTTACGGCTTTTAACCCACTCATTGAGGAGAACCCATATGAACAACCCTATCCTCCAAAGAACTGATCAAAAGTCACTGCGGAACCTATACACAAGGAAATGCTGCCGCCTCTTTAAACTGATTATTAATATTATTAATATATTACACATATTATTAATTTAATTTATATAATTACATTATATATAAATAATAATGATATTATATATATATATATATATATTTATTTTCTCTTGTTATTTTCTGTCTCCTTTGGCTTGCTCACTGGGGGCTCGGACCCAGATTCTGTAAAGCTGCTTTGTGACAATGTCAGTTGTAAAAAGCACTATAGCAATAAACTTGACTTGAATTGAAATATCTAAAGTAATGATCAAACCACAGGTCAAATAAGAAATTACTAAATGGAAAATGGTGGCATTTATACAGTGCATTATAATTTAGCATTTAGTAACTTTTTGTTAGTATGCTAAGAAAACTTAATTGCAGTTTTTTTCTTATTGTTTACACACAATCCCTGAAAACACAAGTGCAATGTGAAAAACATCACAAAAATCGTATTGTAAAGAAAAAGTTGGATTTCACTGGCATATATAAAAGTCAGAGATGCAACGGGGCAAATCCAGTTTTGTGTGTATATGTGTGTGAATTTGTGTGTGTGCATGTGTGTGTGCACGCATGTGTAATGGTATCGTGAGCATCCGATTAGGGCGCACAATTAACAGAGCTACTCAAGAATGGCAATAGGATGACTCCCCGCTCTTCAGTTGCCATGGTGACTGTGACGGCGTTAGGCAAAGGGAGACTTCAAAAGTGGAGAGAGAGAAAGCGAGAGGACACACTCCTTCTGCACGAAGAGAGCCCAGTGTGTTCACTCACCACACAATGCATGTAAACACAGCCGAGATTTACTCTAGCGCCAGAGATGAGACTAACATGAGAAGGTAATTAAAATGATATGTACAAACACTTAAAGCAGACAAGCACACACACACACACACACACACACACACACACACACACACACACACACACACACACACACACACACACACA
>JBBPDA010000081.1:28745785-28763829 GCA_037974385.1 Arnoldichthys spilopterus
AAACATTTTGTGTGACAAACATGCAAAAGAATAAGAAATCAGGAAGGGGGCACATAGTTTTTCACACCACTGTACATCCATTCATTTATTCTCCAAACCTCTTATTCATTTTGGGTCATGGAGAAACTGGAGCTGATCCCAGCTGACTATGGGCCCAAAGCAGGTTATACCCAGGACAGAAGGCCAACCCATCACTGGGCAACACAGAGGCAGACAACCATTCATAAACACACACCTATGGGCAATTTAAAATAACCAGTCAACCTAAACCGCAAGCCTTTGGAACGTAAAAGTAAACCGCAGCCCCTGGAGAAAACCCACGCAAACACAGAGAGAGCTTGCAAACTATGCACAGAGGGGCGCCCACAACCGACCCAGGGAATTAACCCAGGACCTTCTTGGTGTGTGGTGCTAACCACTGCACCACTATGCTGCCTTGTAAAGGAAACCTGAAAAAAATAAATATTTGGCTCTTGCTTGCTGAAATCAAGGGTAAATCGGGAGTTAGCCCCTCACCCTTTCATATAGTAATATATGTTGGAACATCGCTGAGTGAATTAGACTGCATTCAGGCACAAGAGTATTAGTGAGGTCAGGTACTGATGTTGGATGCTTAGTTCTGGATAATAAAATTACTCCAACTCATCCCAAAGGTATTAGATGGAGCTTACGTTGTTCTATATACAATTCCACTGCTGCACAGCCCATTGCTGCGGGATGTTTTAACCTCCTAATTAATGCCGGGCATTGGGCATGGTGACCTTAGGCTCATGTACGACTACTCCCGAGCATGCCATTCTCTTGGCTTTCTATGAAGATGACACTTGTGTCAACAATGAGGACACTTTAAAGCAGCTGACTTCACTATGTATAAGGTGTGTCTGAACAATTTGTCTTGAAAATCAAATTTTGAAAGATCCTTGATTGTTTTATTCAGAAAAGTATGTTTTATTTTTGTCTAATTGTTTTAATCAGGATCTCTTTATCTCCTTTTAGGTTTTAGGTTCGTATTTATGCAGATAAACAGAACATTCTAATGGGTTCACAAACTTTTAAGCAGTGTGTTCCAAAGTTTTGATAGCCAGCACACACACACGCACACGCACACCCACACACACCCACACACCCACACACACATACACACACACACACACACACACACAGAGAGAGAGAGAGAGTAAGATAAGAGTGGCTTGTCTTATCTGTCCTGTTTGCTATCTACAAGTCCACTCTGTCTGCAATTACATGGAGAAGGTGGAAATTATTTAAACCTTTGGTTTTTTTCCCTCACTTTTGCAATATGACAGGTCAGACCTGGGCATTTTGCTCAAACAGATAGGCCCAATGTCTCTGCATGTGGAGTTTGTAACAGCTGAAATGTTTGTGCATGCATGTTTGTGTTTCTTTGAGATATCCAGGGAAAATATGAAAAATCAAGAAGGTGTTTGTAGGTGTGTGTGTTTGTGTGAGAGAGAGAGAGAGTAAGAAAGAGAGAGAAATGACTATGTCTTTGTGCAAGGACAGATAGACAGAGAATGAGTATCTTAAAGAAGCTATAGTCTGCATATATTACCTCTCAGTCTACCTTGTGGAGCAGATTGATGGAAAAAACAAAGGGAGAGAAGAAGAGATCATGTTCTTGAAATATACGTCATTATGTCCTGTTCCTGTATCTTTATACTATTTTTTGTGCTTCTGGTTTGATGTTAACTGCATTTCATTGGCTCTGTACTTGTACTCTGCATACTGACAAAGTTTAATCTGATCTGACCTAATAATTATACTTCAATATAATATGTGAAATTTGAGTATATGCTCAACTTTGCCATATTTTCAATTAATTTATTTGTTTATTTATTGGTGGCGATAAGGGGCATATTATATCTAACTAGGCTACAGGAATAAACTTAGCTAACTAATTATCAAGCCCCAATTTTGCCTACATTCTGAAAAAAAAGTGATATATCTCCTCCAGATATGTACAACATTTCCATATGAATTCAATTTAGGCCTTCATTTGTACAAGTAAGCACAGTTCCAGAATACCACTCACATACCAGACCACATTTCTAGATATCTCTGTTGACATGGCCTCTGATTTTGGAGGTTTCAAGCATTAGATAAACTTATGTCCTGTGAATTTATTCCTCTTTTTTCCGAGGTCCGATTATAACATTTTTGTGGTTTTACGTACCTAAAACAGTCATTATTCATTTTTTACATAACTCCTCTGTATTGCTGTCATTCTTCCTCTACTCACTGATCTAGGATCAGTTCCCCTCTGGCTTTTCTTACCCTTGACCCTTTCTATTCTAAACCACAGTGCTGACTTCAGATCCGCTCTGAAGAGTGGCTAATTAAAACGCTGCTATGGGGCACACTGGGTTACGTCGTGTCTGTCTTGGCTTCTGGATGACCTGGGAATACACATCTATCTCATTGAGCGGTCATGCCGATTGGACAGCCAATAGCCTGGGGCCAGTCCTCATTCGTTTTTTCCGTGACCTCTCGTTCTCCCTATTATTTTCCTCTTCTTTTTTTCGATCTGACATTTTTCAGCTAATATCAAGCCTGTTTGTCAAATACGTCTGGTCTGATGTTGAACTGTATGAACAGTCAGTGACAACAGCTGCAACCTAATTAAAGTAAGTAGGATGGCACATGTTTGACGCTGGTAATAATAATACACAATAACAAGGTGAATCATTTTCCGCACATAAGAGCTACTACTAAATATGTCATTCTTTGTGGCTTTTTTAATGTTGAACTATAGTAACTTTGTCAAATATTGTGTGATACAATTTCCAGTTCTGAGAGGCAGATTTGATTCACTGTTTGAATTTTCATGTGTTGAACATGCTTTGATTCTCCAGAGCTGTAACTGAAAACAAATGTAGTCAAATACTGATCAGGTTCCCAAGGGTCGACCCTATCATCAGGAAATTCGAAGTTTGAGTGGGTAGGATGGTCTCTCCTTGTCACTCACTTTGATGCTAGCCAATGCTGGTGCCCAATATAACTGAACTCGCATTCAAAAAAATGAGTCTTCATCTACCCAGTGATAGGGGCATCATGCAATAGGGAGAGACCTAGCTAGTGGCTCGGAACTGGTAGTGACTAAATTCAGAAGAAAACTGAGCAAAAAATATATATAAATAAAAGCAAAAAAAGCAAAAAAAAAAACAAAACATGAGGTACTTCGCATAGGTCCTTACAGCACATTCTCCATGTTTTCACCACCCAGAAACCTGAAAGATCAGCTTCAGCCTGTCACAGAATTACAGAAGAATGTATATATTACTGTTTCAGTCCCCCCCCACACCTTTTTTAGAGAAAGATGTGACGTGAGATGCTTGGAAAAGACTGTGGTGTTTTACATTTCCCTACATTGTGTTCAGTATTAATTTTGTCTGATTATAGTAGATACTGTATTAAAATGTTCACACCCTTAAGTGTATTAGAGGAGCAAACCCAAAAGCTTCATCTAACAAGCTAATGCCTGATGATTTTTGCTGTGTGTATGTATATAACTGCATATAAACTGTACATACACCAATCAGCCACAACATTAAAACCACTGACAGGTGAACTAGATAACATTGATTATCTTGTTAAGGGTGATGGGATATATAAAGATATATGAAGCAGCAGGTGAACGATTTGTAGTCAAGTTTTAAAGAACTTCCACATTATGTGAAGGTTCTGGTCTAAATAAAGATTTTTCAAATAACCGCCCAAGCCAAGAACCATTTGGAACCCACTCTAACCCTAAGCTTTATCCAAAGTGCATTTTATTGAGCTTAAGCTGTACAAATCAGCAGACAAAAATAAAACTTTCTTCCTTTTTTAGAGAATTGACTGAAGACTTGGCTACTGTGTTTGGACGACATAAGAGGAAAGTGACGTTACGTCCTCTTCTGCTGTTCTTTTAGTAAAAATTATAATTTTCTTCTCCTCCATTTGTCTTTCTCTTATCTGTCAAACATCACTTCCTCACCTTGAGCAAGAGCAACTTCCTCTCTCTGTCTCTCTCTCTCTCTCTCTCTCTCTCGCTCTCTCTCTCTCTCTATCTCTCCATGCCTGAAAAAAGGCACAGGATGGATTGCACACATGCTGCCCAAAAGCGATTGGTTACAGTTGAGAGATTCCAACTTGTTAGCAGATGGAGATACAGCTTTACCAAGGGACTGTGGGAAAGAAAAAACACAAACCCCCACCCATGAAAAAAAAACATTAGCTTACATCCTAACATGTTCTATAGTCCTCCCAGGAGCAGATGCTTTGCCTAATCCAGTTTTCAGATTTGGCCATGTGGAAACACACACATATATATCCTCATGTCCTGGACATAGTTATTCAAAGTAGAAAGTATCAAAGTGCCAAGAACTAATATGATATTTAATATAACTGTATAACTGTTAATATAAAAGTTAGCTATTTTCAGATTCATGCCATGTATTTCCACTGACTTTCTATTCCCATTAGGATATATTGTTTTGCTTTACATTTAAGTATCATAAATGATAAAATTAGGGCATATGTAATTCATTATGTATGTCATATTAAAGTTATTTGAAATTCTGTAACAATGTACAACTTTTTTCATATAAATCATAATTAATTATCTTTTCGTCTGCTTGCAAACACACATCACCTGACAGTCTAGAATCTGGCCTTTAGATAGAATTTCTCTGCATGCATTTTATTTGTGAGCAACTAAATATAAGAAAAGGCTTTTGAAACTATTTACTCATGGGCCCATTTGCCCAATTATTTGTAATAATAATTATATAAAGTAAACCCACAGTTCATCCTATTGATTTATGTCGAATGCTGTGTACCCATTTTCAAGTATAGCCATAGAGAAAGGAAGGCATCCATTGATTCAATGCAAGTCTATATAGATCACTGTGCAAGGCTTATGGATGACTGACAGATGGCTGGATCAATAGTTAGATAGAAGTCGTTGGAATGCCATGCTTGTCAGATTAAATCCGATCCCTCTGAGGAATGGGCACGGATCAATTATAATACTGCATTAAAGAAGGCCAGGTACAGCCTTGCAGCCAGTTGGACCAATTCTCTGCCCAAATCCTCCACTGGCAGCAGGAGGCCGAGCCAAGGGCACAGAGATTGGAGAAGTGGTTCATTGGAACAAGGGAGAAAACACGGCAAGGGTAGAAGGGACAGGGAGGGATATTGATGGAGGGATAGCGACGGAGCGAGCAAAGGACGAGAAGATTAAAAGAAGCCGAAGTTGTGTAAGAATAGAGAAAGAGGAGAGAGAAGAAGCTAAAACTGTATAATAAGGCCAAGAGAGAAAGAGGTAGGGGGGCAAGAGACACAGGGAGAAAGAGAAAGTGAGTGAGTGAGAGAGAGAAGTTTATGGCAATGAGGGGAAGAACTCAGCAGGCGGCGGGGATTGTTCGGTGGGTAATTAATCGTCACTGTGCTCAGTGCACTCCCCTTCTGGGCACCTCCTGATCCTTCCCCTCTCTCTGTCTCTTGCTCTTGCTAACTCTCTCTATTTCTCTCTCTCTCCTTCTTCATCACATTTTCTCATTCTATTCTGTCTTGCTACGTGTATTATTCTCTCTCTGTCGCTCTCTCTCGGCCATGACATATTTCTGATTCTCTCTCTTTCTTTCTTTCTTTGTATCACTCTCTTTAGGGAGAGAAGCCAAATGAAGTAGCGGAATCCACCCGCTAATTAAGAAGACCGCCAGGGTTTCCTCACTATATTTGATGCGGCTTCAAATTCAATTAAACTTTCCCCCATCCCCCCTCAACTACATTCACCGTGGGCCAGCAGTATTAATTACACAAGGTTAATTATCTCACAGCCGGACTTTGGGATGTTCAGAGCCCATAACGCCATTACCTCATAATGAATCAAGCATATTGACCAATACAAAGTCCCTTTAATCATAATCCCTTAAGAAACAGTTGTCGATGGTAAGAAAACTGCACATTTATTCTGTTTCTCTGTGTTTTTGTGGATTGAATGTGAGTATTTGAAGTCTGTAGCTCTTTGAAAGTGAGGTTTCTTTGCAGCTAGCACTAATAGGCTAGTGTTGGCTCGCTAAACATGATCAAGGGGATTGGCTTGCCCAGATCCCCTCGACCAGGCTGGCCTCACATTGCTTTGATGCTGCTGGCCCTTGGAGCCCCCTCTGGGTGTTGTAGAAACAAAGGCATCCCAAGAGAGATGTGAGGGACAAGGATGCATGGTTTAACCTCTTATGGCTCACTGATGCTAACAGTCCTGCAGACAAGCTTTTTCCAGCTTAAGGTACCACCATTGCTATAAATATCTGAATGTTAATTGGGGCAGGTTAGCGACATGGTAATATAATCATTTAATCATCATCAGCCATATTAACATAACATCCCAGAGGAAATATTCCATAGTTCTGTCTAAAGGGAGATGTGAGGAAATTGTGAAAGGCAAGTAAGTGTGACTGTCCTTCCGCTAGCTTACTAATGCTAATGACTCTTCAGTAGTCAAAAGGAGAGCAGCTAGCTTCTACACACTTTAAAACATGCTCCACCCAATGACACTGACATAATGAAAGTTACTAGGGGCATGTTAGCATCATGTAAAATGCCAAATGTCCCCAATTAGCTCATTAGCTTGTTGTCATTATTAGCCATAAAAACTTAACATTCCACTACATACTGCTCTGCATGAAATACTCAATGCAAAGGCAAACTTAATAAACAATGTTATGAGCATTTGAAGCATCTGCATGTGAATACAAAGAGACTTTAAAATAGACCAGTTTTAAGACAACAGATGGAGCCTACTCATGGACTAAATTGTCAGTGGGGATTCTCCATTGAAAATTCTTTGTAGTCTTGGACAAGGCTTGGATCTTAAACAAAACAGCCATTATTGTTCTTGTTTGATTTTGCAAAAGACTTTAGTGATGCATTGTTGTAATTTTTAGCATAAGGAATAAATCTGGTATTACAGTGGTGTTTAAAAGTTTGGTAACCCTTTAGAATTTTATATTTCTGCATAAATATGAATTTCATATATGTCATAAAAGTAGACAAAGAGATTGTAATTAAACAAAAATACTGTATATTTTGATATTCCATATCTGAGAATGGCAAAAGCAAGTGAACCTTTGCTATCAGTACCTTTGTGCAATAATTGTTGATCAGTCCTTATTGATCAATATATTTAGCCAGTACCATCAAACAGAACAGCGTCAACTCTGAGATATTGGTGGATTTTCTCATAAACTTCTTATTTCAGGTCATTCCATAACATTTCTATTGGGTTAAGGTTTGGAAAATGATTTGACCATTTAAAAACATTAACTTTATTTTTCTCTAACAGTTCTATGGTAGAACAACACTTGTAGACAATGTTACAAATAAACATGTCCAAATTATCCTTAGCAAACTGTAAATGGCCAGAAATTTATTTTTGGAGAGCAGTGGTGTTCTTTGTGTGACCCTACCCCATTGCTGGTCACTCTTCTTCTGATAGTGGATTCATGGATGTTAACATTGGCTAGTAGGAGAGATACCTTTAGATGCTTAAAAGAAAATTCCTTTGTAATCTCGTGGACTATTAAACACCATGCTTTTGAAGAGATATTTTTGGTTGACCACTCCAGGAGAGGGTAATGATGGTCTTAAATGTTCTCCACTTGTACACAATCTGGATGTGGACTAGTGTAGTCCAAATGGTTTTGTAACATTTTCCAGCCTAATGAGCTGGACTTTTTTCTTTTTGTGTGCCATCATACATTTCCACAAACATGTATTTTAAAGATCGGACTTTTTTTTTTAAAAAGGGTGCCCATTCACACCAAATTGTCATTTAACAGACTGAAAACATAGCTGCACTGCATGCACTGTTACTATGTTTACATGGACACTAATGTTTTTTTTGTTTGTTTTTTAATTTTTACATTTTTCTTAACTATAGTGTTTCTGTTTCTGCTCTGTTTCCACTCTATTTCTTTATCTTTGTTGCACGGAGCATGTAAAAGGCACAGGAATGTCCCTCTAGATTAATTAGGTTCTTCTTATCTTATCTTATTATATTAGCCCATCTAATGGCACATGTGCAGACCAATTGAACATTTTTTTTATTTTGGTCTGTTTTGGACTATCCCCCCTGGTTTAATTCACTGCTGGTGGCAATGCATTTTACATCTTTCAGCCTGCACAGTCTTCATGATCTATTTAAACCATTCACTGTTTAATTTAAATTAGCTATAACTAATTTAGCTCTTATGGCAATTTAGACAGATAAATATGGCTTTGTTGATTAATTTGGGATTATTGGTAGATACAGAGAGTCTGAATAAAAAAAAATGAATTGAATTATCAAATGAAATCACAGAATGAACTGCTATACTTTGCCAGTGCTTAAATCACATTCAGTGGGAACACCAATCCTATCACAATAAATGGTCCATATCATTTTGTTGATAATTGAAAGTTTATTTGATTTTAATAAACAAGAAAATATTTATTTAACACTACATATTTATACTACTAGTAATACTACTACTGCTAACAGCACTAATTTTACTATTATCACTACTATTAGTACTAGTGGTAGAGGTTCATGGTGACACAAGACATTATTATAAACATTGTCTTAAATGTGCATACATTTTTGTGTATGTAAACTCATAAATGGAAAAGAAATGTGAAACTCAGAATTTTTTAAACAGCAACCCTTGGACAAGACCACCTGGCCTATTGGTAATATGAATTTGAGAGCCCTTGTCTAGAATGTTTGTGTTCTGTAATGCACATTGCATGAAAATGGAAAATGGCTCATGGACAAATGTCTTTAGAACACTGGGGGGTTAATATACACAATACTTACCTTGTGTTTTTTTCTGTTTCATGCTGGTAGAAGGTCTTCCATACAGAGCAGTTTTTGTTGGTTTCAGTCTTCTAATAGTAGCCAGTGTTAAGGTAAGATGTTCTGGAACTGCTGATGTGAAATCAGCATAAGATGGCAGCTTCTATTCAGACTGATATCACTGTGTGGCCAGTTTAGAGCTGCTGATCATAAATGAGGAGGGCTTGGCCTGCGGCCAGATGGACTAGTGTCCAATGCAGCCATGCCAGAGTTAGTTAGGCCGGGGCATCTTCTTGGCAGCAGAGATGAACGCTCTAAATGGACAGATATGCACAGTAATATGCAAACGATAACTGTGTCCACTTTTTGTTTCTGAGCAACAGCAGCTGATTAACGTGTCATTAATTTTCCTGGTGCTCTTTTTAGTATCCATAGTGATATACTAAAGCAACTGGCTGGGCATATATTTGTGTGCGCTTTGAACACAGCCCAGCCAATCAGATTTTATAGCCTGCACTACTCATTTATACTTTTCATTTGATCTTTTTTCAGAAATAGTCACATCTTTGTAGCTGAAATGGTCTCAGTCTCAGAATTGTTGCAGACATATTGCTTCTCAATTACTGTTCTGGAGGGTATTTGACATGGCAACCCTTTTAAATTTCCTCCATTAATGATCTTCTAGGCCCCTGCCTTTTTTTCTTCTTGTCTGGAGCCTGATAAAATCCATATTGCAGAAGAGAAGTGATTTATTCTGGAGCATAGAGAGAGTCTCACCTTTTCTGAGTCATTGGGCTGGCTCATCTGTTTTGTGTTCTCTTTTCAGATCGGTTGATTTCAGGGGAAGTGGAAACACTGCTTCTGTGACCTTTAAATCAAGCTAGCACACTGAAACATTTGAACTGTATGACTATATGAAAAACAACCATACTGCAGTTTCCCTCAAAGAAAAAAACCTGTTGAAAAATGGTGAACATTCTTGTGTCATTTTCTTATGACTTCCTGAAGCAATTTCATCACAAAGTACATATACACAGTAGGTGTGCAACATCATTCTGCGCAATAAAGCTTAAGAATGCAAAACAGCAATACAAAATGTAGCCCCACGTGGTGTAAACCACTGTGGTGAAATCCCTGTAAAGCATGGCTAGGAAAAATAAATTAAGAGTGTGGTTACAAAATGCTTTATGGTATGTGTCATTTTCACAAATGTTTGTTTTTCAGTGAAATAGGTTGTTGGGAGTGGGCTTGTAAATGTCAGTGCTTTGTTAAATGTTAATTAACTCTGCATTTTGTTGTTGTTGCTGTTGAGGCTATTGGGAATTGTTTTTATAAACTTGGTTTTAGCTAGTTATGCAAATGTATTTATAAAAATATAAAACTAAGCAAAATCACAGAAGTTGGTCTAAAGTGTCAAATTTTGCATCAGTACACAGTTGTCTGCAAGCACAACTATGGATGTGATGGTCAAATTAAATTTAAATGCACACACTGTAAACAAAAGATTCATCCATCCATCCATCCATCCATTCATTTTCTAAACCGCTTTTTCCGTTTCCGGGTCGCGGAGAAGCTAGAGCCAATTCCAGCTGACTGCGGGCCTATGGCAGGGTACACCCAGGACAGGAAGCCAACCCATCACAGACAAAAGATTCAGTGTTTTAAATAATATGTTAATACAACCTAACACAATGTAAAACAGATTGTTGTTCTGTTAACATAAAATCAGTTAAAATAACAAAAAACAATTATGGTAACCAGGTCACCAACTTTCTCTTTTTGTGTAATAGTGATAGTGTTTATTTGCTGAACTTAGAATATTTGGAAAAAATCTAAACATAACATGTGGCATGTGCAAAAGTAATGGAACATTTCATATTGGATGTTTTTTTTAATATGTTAAACATAACTTTTCAATATGTTAAACTATATCTTGTGCAATAAACATTACAAGAAAAATACTTAACATAACATTCATATTTTTTTAAACAATACAATTTTGATTATTGTAAAAGTTTGTCATTGTGAACACACCCAAGCAGCACAACTAAATGTGATCCCTGCATTTAACCCATCACACATGAAGCAGTGGGCAGCTACCAACAGCACCCAGGAAGCAGTGTAGCAGGATGGTACCTTGCTCAAGAGTACCTCAGTAGTGCCCGGGCTCGAACCTGTGACCTTCAGGTCCCAAAGGCAGCATCCTAACCACTAGGCCACCACTGCCCACATCAGATCAGCAGTCCTGCAAGTATGTGACCACAAGTAGGAAATTTAAAATGGTAAATTAAGTGATAAAGCTCAGCTTTTAGCCTTAGGAACTTTTCCTCTGAATTTATGCTCAAGCAAGCATAAACAGCATTTCATGTTTTAATTTCATCTAAATTTTAGAAATGGGCATTATTGGGTTAAAATAGAACTGATGTGTGTTTGTGTGTGTATACTTAGCATTGCACTGAGCAATGGCCCTATATGTGGCTCAACCAATCAGAACTGCAATCTGTTTTCTAACGCTCAGCAAATTGCCTTCAGGTCAATCATTCACCACCAATATCTGTACTAACCGAATACAGCACAGCCATATTTGACTATAAAGATGTTAACCAGTTTTGAGTGTCATTTCAGTTTAAAGCATATTAAACCTTCCCCCACTCAAATATGTGCACTTGGCATTGAGCAAAAACTTGGAGAGGGTGTTGGCGGTGTTGGCAGCGTTTAATTCCAGGTTTGTTATGCAGCCCAAACAAAATGAGTGCTCCCATGGGAGACCTTTTGGAGAGCAGAATGTAGCTCCTCGGGGGGTTCACATCTAATGAGCTCTGAATAAATGTATAATTTGCCCCCCGTCATTAATTGTAGCAGAGACCCCATCGAGAAGGATCTGCTCCCTACTGCGGTGACGCACACTCACTGTGCTGTGTTGTAATTCAACTAGAAGTCATTGTGGGTTTTGAAAAGGGGGGAGGGGACAGTAGGGCGGGGGGAGGTGTAATAAAGATGGCAATCAAACAGTAATTTACTTCCACGTGTGAAAGGAGCATGAGACAGGAACACATCAGCCAGGGGGAAGACGACAATGTGATGTTTTTGAAGCATAAAATGCTGAGGGAATACACTTTTTAGGTATAGCTTCTTCTCTGAAGAAAAAAAGATGCAGGATGACAAGAACAGGAAATGGAAAATATGCATCAAGTGTCATTATACATAATGACTGAGTCTGCTGAAAGGAGTAAAAGAAAAGATATCACATTTCATGAGATGGCACTTAACTGAGTGTAGGTGATGATGGATTGTCTAGTATTTAATTCAGTTTTGTGTTGCTAGCTTCGCCTGCTTAGTTTCTTTCTTTTTGAGCAAGGCACTGATCTGGAACAGCCTCCGTTTTTTTCTAACTCACTCTTTAAAATCATTTTATCTAGAGCATGTAGCAGCATCACAACATCATGCAATTAAATTCTTGTTTCATCCTATTTCATGGTATACCTTTCATGCAACCTCCCAAAAGGACATACAGAAGATCATGTTAAATACATGAAATCAAATGAAGCATTATCATAAGTTAAAAGACGTTTAAAATGTAATAAAAATAACAGTAATGTCATTGACATTAACAGTAAAAACAGTAATAAACCTTTATTTGAATGTATGTTAAATTAAGTTAGAAAAGTTAATGAAATTCCATCCATAGGGGGCTGTGCATCTGACACATTTCAACAGCGCAACAAATGCGTAAGCTAGAATTTTTGCAAAAAATAAAAAAAAATCACAATATGGTACATCTAAATTAAATAAGAGCTAATAGGTTTCTAAGGAAGCACTGATAGCTGGAGCAAAGGCTACAATGAAATTGAGATGGGTGACATCACAAATGTGCCAGAATGCTGATGTGCAATGGGTTGATGTGAAGACTTGAACAGTGTCTATTTTAGGTCAACAAGACTCCAGCTAAACAGTAAGATTCAGCAAAATGACTGAATCGGTGTGACTGAATCAAAATAATGTTAAATAATGATCCTCAATAGTCAATAATCATTACCAATAACAATCCATCATTACCCACCTAGTTTCGATTAATTATAGCAACATAGCCTGGCAAAGCATTTTCTACTAGAAACTCCACATTGGCAATACTAAAAAGCACAGGTCTAAGTGGAATATGTGTGTTGTGTGCTACTATTTCTCTTTAGGTTGAATGAGATTTTTGCTGATATTCTCAAAATCGTATCCATCTTTGCAATTATTGCTGGGTAGGAACACATCTGAGGGCTTGAATGCATGAACTGATAAGCCTACACTACCATATGTATCATTGGCAATGTCTTGAGATTTTGTCTGTCACTTTTAACTCATTAAAATCTGCTCCAGAGTAGATATGTTGCACATATGCCCACACTGGGCACAGTAAAATGGATCCGCACATGGTCAGACAGAAGCTTTCTGTTTACTGCTTGTGTTCTCTATCTTTATATAAAAGAAGCTTTATATTGCCTTAATTGTTGGATGTGCCATTATAGTTTCTGAGTGAGTGTGTGTATGCATTCAGATTATTGATTTGTGTCATTAGAGGAACAATCAAAAGGGGCCGGAGTATATTCTTATTCCTGTGTTTGTAGAATGTGTGTCATATATGTAAAAATTAAGCCAAGAGCAATATTGAGAAACTTATTAAAGGAGAAGAGCAAAGTAAACGCATGAAATGGTCACTTTTTGCCTCAAAAAATTTTTGCTCAAATGGCCTTCCAAGGCTCTTGATGTAAGAGAAACAGATTATTAAAGAAAAATCTTTAGCCAATGGCTGATATCAATACTTCAACTTGAATTCTCACAGCAGCAAAAAAGCTAATTAGTATTCTCTCTGGATGTAGATAGCGACACTTGGCATAGGATCTGACCAGTGGGCCTCAATGTCTTTCATTTTAGGCCCATTTCCAGAGGAGCTGCCTCAGTAGGATTCTGTGGGTGGGATCAGTATGCAGGGCCTGCTGCATTAGAGCTTTTCCTGCTTATATTCTTTGCATACATAACCTACTCTTTTGTAAACTAAAATATACTATGCAGACAAATTCTCAGTAGCAGTAACAGCTAAGTTTGAGTATTACTAATACTGCATGGCAAAAGTATGCAAAGTGCATAATAAGGGAACCTGGAACCTGTAGCATCCATGCATGTACTAACTGACTAAAGTTCAGCAGCACAAAAAGGCAATAATATTAATTATCAGCAATCTCTATACATTATTGCTATTGTATAAATTGTAACTACTATTAAACAAGTCCAAACCCTATTTCTGGGACATTTTGTTCAATGTGATAAAAACCATAATCTATGGTTTGTTAGTTCTATTGAACCTTTATTTAACTAACAAAAGTAAAAAGTGCAAATAAATCACTGACCAACTGAAATGTACTTTTTAAACATAAACATAAAAAAAACTGATTTGACAAATGCAACACAACAAGTTGGGAGAGAGGCATTTTTACCACGGTTTTTACCACCCTTTCTTTTAATTACACTTCTTAATTATTTGCCAACAGACAGTCAAGCACATGCACATGTCTATGAAGCAATGCTGGAGTACATTGTGCAGGATGAAGCCTGGCATTGGTTTGCTAACCATGGACTTTTCACAAAGATCTCCCCTTAATAGCAGCATAGGTCGCTCTAAAATCACAATATATATGCCCATGTCAGTGGTGCCTTCATGCATATGCAAGTCTTCCATGATGTGGCACTGCTGCAACCCCATATCATGATAGTCAAGTCAAGTGACTCAATTTTATTTCTATAGCACTTTTACAACCGGATCCAAGCCCCTAATGAGCAAGCCAAATTTGACAGAGGCAAAGAAAAACTTGCTAAGCTGTAGGAAGAATCCTTGGGAGGAACCAAGACTCAGAAGGGGAACCCATCGTCTTCTGTGCGACACCGGATAGCAATAACAAACAAAATGATAGACAGAGGCTTTTGCTGATAACAGTCTGGATGATACCTTGGGCCTAGAGAACGTTATCTCAAAACAAATTAAACATAAATTCATCTGACCACAGCATATGATTCAGTTGTCTTTTGGTACATCTGAGTTGCGCTCAAACAGAACTCTGTCAAATGCATTGAATTGAAGTCAGATTTTCTCTTTGTCTAATAGAGTTTTTTGTTTTATATTTCATGCAGCAGTGGACTGTATTAAGTGACGATGGTTTTCCAAAGTCCTCCCAAGTCCATGTGGCTATATTTATCGCTGAGCATAACGGTTTCTCACGCAGTGTTTTTTGAAGGCTTAAAGATCATGCAAATTCAAAAGTGGTTACATCCTTGCTCTACAGACTGGATTCCTAAATATTTTCACAATATCTGTTACTGTAGACCTAAATTCTTGGCAACCTTGTGTTGAGAAATGTTATTTTTTTAACAAATTGACTTTTTTCTCACAAAGTCTGGCACAAAATGGTGGGCAATAAAGTTTAAAATTCATTCCAGTTTACCTGCTTTTAGTGGAATTTTGTTTTGTTTCTGCCCCAACTTTTTGAGTGTGTTAAAGGTATCAAATGTCAGTAAAATAAAAGTACAACACAATTTACAAAGTGCAGATTTTTGTCTTTATTGCATTTTTTTTTTAATTGTCTTTTTCCAGAAATAGGGTTTGCACAGTATGAAGTTACAAGATAAAAGAACAGTGTGGAAGAGTGTCCAAGCCCTCAGTTAAAAAAGAAACATCATTTGACAAATACAATTATATACAATTTAGTTTAAAGCTGTAAAGGAACTGAGTTTGAAAGCCCAATCTGTTTCTTAGTCATTGACTCTGAATCTTTTTGGTGTAGCTTGAAGAATATTGACTGATGTTCATTGTTACTTGAGCAGTATAGTAAACTCAATAGGCCAATCAGCAGCAGTAATTTGAGCCGTATCATTCTGCTGCCCACAGAATGCTATCAAACAAAACAAATCAGAAAAACAAATGTAAATGTTGCCTAATGTAAAATTAATGGTCCTGGGGCAAGTTTGGACCTCCGTCATGTTCAAAGGACCTGCATGTCATTATTGCAAGAAAGGACATCATCTGCATACACCCACACTGTTTGTTTCTCATTGCTTGTTGTTTGCTCTTGATTGTGTGTGGCATCCAAACTCCCCCGGCCACCCTAATGGTCGCATTACCCTTTGTAATGGACAGTGTCATGGCTTACTGCTCCCTGCAGAAAACGCATTATTACAAATGGCTAGAGCAGCGTATAGACTAATGCTGCCTCTAAAAAAACTAAAAAGGCTCCAAAAGTCATGTCATTGCAACATCAGTAGTAGAAACACCATTTACAAAAAGCTGGGATATTTTCCAAACGCAATAATACAAAAATCTAAGATTTTAATTCATATGAAACTGTATATAACTGACAAAAAAGCCTTAGTCTTCGCAAGTAAGGATGGGTAGCCTACCCCTTTGTGCCAGAATGAATAAATTGCTAGTCAGTTTTAAAGTATTTAGGTCTTTCAGCATCTTCAGTACATAATATTGTGAAAAGATTCAGAAAATTAAGAGAGTGTGTAAAGGGCAAGGTTAGAAACCACTGTTCTTTCTTCTTTGATCTTTGCGCCCTTAGGTAGCACTAAGAAATCGTCATGCTACTGTGACAAATGTAGTTGCATACTACTGGATTTTGACCTCAGATCAGATACTGTGGTAAAAATAAAAATAATAATAATGGTTCTTTAAAGAACAGGTTCTGTTCATTGTATATGGTCATATTACACTCTACTACAAAGTTACAAGCTTATTTTGAAACAAACTGAGCCAGATTTTCCCCGTTTTTAAGTAATTTTGAAGTGCTAAACTAATTATTCCATGGCAAAGAATGGTTTTTGGCACATTTAGTTTTAAAAAATCAGCATTATTTTCTTATGACCGATTTGACCACCTACACTCAGCTGGATATCTTACTGAAATTGATCATAAATGTTAAAATGATTTTGGAAAAACATTTTTTTTTGTTTTTTTTGCTCATGTCCATCCTGTCTATTATTCAGTCTAAGCCTGCTTGTAAACAACACTTGCAGATGCCTTATGACTCTGCCTCGAGTCAATACCACAAGAAGACATTTCATACTGGTGCCATATTGCTCCTACATTGGATAACTTCTTCTCATCGAGTGACCTGTCCTTGGTTCTAAGACATGCTGGATCTCTTCATGTTCTGGGTTTAATTATTCCAGTCCATAAAAGGCCGAGGGATAGGTTCATATACCCTCGCTTAAAAGTTCCTCGTCTCATCCAATTTGTGTATGAGTTTGCAGTCTGATTGCTGAGGGCATGCTTTAGCTGGTTCTTCTCTGAGCATTCGTTGCTTCTTTTTTTGTGTTTATTCCTTGTAGCTGTATTTCAGAAGGACAAATTATTTTTTCAGTAAGCAGAGAGGTCTTGCCAAGGGTACCATTTAAGAAACTCCAGTGGATAGAAAGACGAAGGAAAGCATAATTATTTCTTCTTTGTAGGTCCTTTGTCTCTCTCTGTCTCTCTCTCTCTATGTATTGAAATGATAACAGACCTTTTTTGGCTCTTTCCCCTTGAACATTATGTGGTTGCTCACTTGCCTCAGTTGTTTAGTATAAAGACATTCACTTTAAATTGCACCAGCTCACCTCCTACAAGTTGTACCTATTGCCAATAACAAAGAGTTTTATCATTTATATGAATACTTTGTTTCAAAAGAACCAAGAAATATTGTTAAAAGTATGAATTCCAAACTTTAAATGAGTATCACATTTCTATATGAAAATATTAGAGGAGATATTATTTGTATTTTTTGTTTATTATTATTTGAATTTTAGTACACAATATACGTCACGGCAAACGCAACTCAGCTTGTATTTATTATGTCTAATCATGTAACCATTTAAATTCCATGCAGAACAGTAACAGCATCTCTTGGCTTTTACTGCAATGTATTTAATTATTCAGATAATGAGGCAAATACAAAAACTACATGTAATATCACATAAAACAACAAAAAAATGTAGACGTCTAAGGGTAACTTTGCTAGTGTACTTTGTGAATGCAGTGAAATGTGTGTAACAGCATAACCGCATAATTCTAGAATAACATTTAAGCAGTACAGCAAAACCAAAAGTATTAACTGTAGATTGCGTTTGGGGGGGGGGGGGGGGGGGGGGGGGGGGGGGGGGGGGGGGGGGGGGGGGGGGGGGGGGGGGG
>JBBPDA010000081.1:28763839-28775105 GCA_037974385.1 Arnoldichthys spilopterus
GGTGGACCCCCCCCCCCCCCCCCCCCCCGAATAAATTGCATTAGTGACAATCTGCCAGCCAAAAATAGGCCCTGCATAATTCAAAGCCTAAGTCAGATCTTTTTATTTCATGTGCCAGGAACTGACTACTCTATAGCATTTAGAATAAAAAAATATATAGACTAAATGACCACCACACTTATAATTCAATCTTTTCTCAAACACTAATGGGCAGGTAATGATAAATGGCTTTTATGTAATCATTCTCCCAGCAGGAAAATAATTTGGTCAACAGCTCTCAAGTGTATACTTGTCTCAAGACCTGCAAATTATGTTTTTTTTCTCCCATTTGACAAACTCTTGGCTATAATTGGCCTTAAAGTCGCAAAATCACTGTTAGCTGAGTGCAATATATTTTCATTGCTGCTGTATCCGACTTGAAAGTCTTTTCTTATGAAAATCTATACATTTATTTATAATTTTAATACACCTGCTGCCATTTATAACATGTGAAAAGTTTGTGAGGAATGCGCCAGTTAAATTGGTCCAAAATAACATGAAATAAATCCTCCACCTGCTTTCACTTTTCTGAAGGTAATGGTGTATGTAAACACTATTAAACATTTCACATTCCTCCCTGTTGCACTTTTTAATAACAAACACATGGAAAAAGTAAGTACACCTTTACATTAAATCAGGTGTCCCAGATAAGGTGACATTAATTAGAACCTCCTGCAGGTGGAACCAACCTTATTTAAATCTGACATCTAGAGTCTGATGTTCTCTTTGATTTAAGGGTTTTGTCATCATGCAAAGGTCTTGAGCATGCGCTTAGGTCTTCAGAAAAAAGGTTATGGATGCCTATGAGTCTGTCAACAGATTTAGCTCAATTTGTTTCACTGTAAGGTAAGTAATCTACAAGTAGTATAGATTTCAAACAACTGCCAAGTTTGTCCAGGACCAGCTCCACTGACAAATTCAGCTTGAGAACAGTCTTTGATGTAAAGCAAACTCTCCATCATGGGATCGGTAGGTAACTCTCCACCAACTCCCTGTTGGTTTAAAGTGCATTCAGTATGTCTACAATCAAAAAGAAATTGAAAAAAAAGACCTGCATAGGAGGCACGTCAGAAACAATTGTTGCTCCCAAAAAAAAACGTTAGTGCAAAATTACAGTTGAAAATTACAGAACACAGAGGCAAAAACCAGCCCTTTGGAGTCAGAGATGTTTAGCCACAAGAACAGTACACAAGTGTTGTGACCAAAGACAAGTTGTCAGGAAAAGAAACCCATAGCAACTGTCAAACACAGTAGTGGAAATGTTATGGATTGTGTTTGCTTTGCTGCCTCAAGGACTGAGCAGCTTGTGGTCAGGTATGTCAGGTATGAATTCTGCATCATATCAAAAAGGGGTTGAAGATAAACTGAGGCAATCTATCCAAACGTTTAAGTTGAACTAGAGGTGGATGTCTTGACAGGATGATGATCCTAAGCACACTAGCAAATCGACTAAAGACTGGCTCAAAATAATAAAAATATCAAAGAGCATAAAGTCATCAGCAAGCCAATGTTAGAGACTGGGGGACAGTTATTCAAAACACCTGCAAGAAGTGATTTCTGATAAAGATGGCAATACTAGCTTTTGAGGCCAAGAGTGTATTATTTTCTCCACAGAAGAATATTACATCTGTTGACATTTTTGTTAAGTAAATGATTAATAAACTAGTTTTCCTTGTGGTTTAATCACGTTACATTTATGTATAACCACAATATTAAAAAAGGTAAAATGTTTGCTTTTTCAAATATGTTAAAAAAAATTATGTATAAAATACCTATTAAAACATACTTATTTTTTCACAAGATTGTATCTCCATCCACTCATCCTACAGCAGCCACCTGTTTAGAATAAAGTAAGAAGGATTACATTTGTTTTTCTTTTTTTTATGTATTTAACATTGAAACGTACCTTGGAAATGACCTCTGCATTAACATGCTTATAATCAAGCAAGAAATCATCATTGAACCTACTTCTTTAAACAATAGAGTTGTGACAAGAGGCTGGCAGCTTGAGTGTCTTTTTTTTAAGGAGCTTAACAATACCTTACATCAGAAGTCATGAACCTTTATTGTTAAAGCTCAAAGAACACACTCACTCAAATTCTGCATGTTACCAAAAACAGCGTTTTTGACCGATTATTACAAATAAATCTAGGTCTCTGTCCAGCCTGAACATTTTCATTTTAGACCTTCTAATCACTAATGTTTTGATTAAACACCAGGGAATCACTCATTCAGAACAGTTGAACTCCTACTGAAACTTCAGTCCTTAAACCTATTTATTTATTTATTTCAAATAAATATGATGACATTTCTGTGGTGAGTAGAAACATTTATAAAGAACAGACAAATGGAACAAAATCTGGATCCTTGAACAGCAACAAAGGGTCAAACATTTGGCAAAATATCCACAAATACAAATAAAATAGTAAATTACTTTTTTATGATTTGCTCTAGGTGGTCAGAAATGTCCAGTGTCCAATAACTTTTACATTAGATAAGTTTAAACAGTCACGTGAAAAAACAAATACATCTCATGGGAACTTTTTCTTCCAACATATTTGAACAAGCAAACATTTCACACTTTGATACCACGTCTACACATAAGGTGATTATATTTCACCAATTTGACACATAAAACTGATATTTTGTCATCGTTTTATTATATATATATATAAATATACATACAAACTTTTTAAACATGACCAACCCACAGCTGAGCTCTCTTACAATGGAATGCTGGTATTATTTCCAATTCTACCTTGATATTGATTATTAGCCCATATCTGCATTAGTAATTAGAAATGTTGTGCAAGTTGCTGATAAAGAGTAATGCGTTAAAAGGAAAGGTAACTTTTGTTTTATTTTAAATTGTCAGTTTTCATCAACAGCTATGATTAAACCAGACCTAAACCAGACTGAACCTGTTCTATGGGATCTAGCATGGGCCAGGGCCACTGCACTGAATGCACTATATGATGGATAAGATTCACAAATCGATACATTCACTTTCATGCTGAAACAAGTGAATAAAAGAGCTGTGTGATAATGATGGTAGAGACTCCACAACCCGGCTTAATTTGAAAAGGTAATTAGTTACATTAAGTGAAAGTAACTATTTGTCATTGTGAACTCAAGCACCACATCGAAACCTGACCTCTGGAACTAAATTAAGATGTAACATGTTAATAGCAACACTGGTAAAATAATCACTTTGGTAAACTGCACTGAAGATTATGTATTTTATATTCCTCGTTAGTGAGCTGAGCTTTCGTTTCAATCTACACCTTATTTGTGCATTCATGCGTTATATGCAGAGATTACCAGTGATGCCTATATTACCTGGTATGTTTTTCCCCCAGAGATGTCTGTCAGGATGACAGATCCAAGATATCTTTGTAATGTTGTCATTGGAAAACCTTCAAAAAAATAGGTGCAGAATAAAGAAAAAAAAATCTGAGAAAGAGAAAGCTGAGACGATGAAGGTATAGCCTTGTTTTAACAACATCTATCAAAGAGAAAGTGAGCAAGACAAGTGAATTACACACACAAACACACACACATACACCTACCCAAAAGCCACAGGAAAAAAACACAGTGATGCAGCTGCTGAAAGGATCCATCAAAAGTAATGGAAGTCTTTGGGCACTGCAACCAAACACTAGAGCCATGTCCACACTAACTGGCTGTTCAACAAGAAGTCACAATGGCCTGACTCACTCTGTCATTTTATAGCCTAGCAGACTGGCTGGACCAAAGCAGTAAGCTGCACTTTATCTAACATCAGCACTTCTATACTTCCCTACAAAGGCAAAATGCAGTGATACTGAGAAAAGCAGCTGCAGTGTTCGGTAGTAGTGTGGATTATGTACTTGCTGTTCACATTCTGCCTTCTTTAAAATATCACATAACTGAACCAAGAACATGAGTCTATGCACGTTTTAGCCATAATTTTGATGCAAACTGCAGTTACTATGGTGTGCTTTTGTAGAGCAGTGTAGATGGCCATGATGATGATGCTACTCAGTGGTCATAGACACAGTGGGAACATGGTAATTAGTTGGCTAGTAAGGGAATGTGGAACAAAAGGTGGACACAACCTCCGTTCTACAATTGGAAAGGCAGGTATGTAATAAATTCCAGTAATAATCTGCCCCCAGAGTGTGTTTAGATAATCATAACACTCAATGGTGTAATTATCATAGTTACATAGAGACGTCTACAATAGTATGCACTCAAAAAGCTGAGGACAAAATGCAAACATGTCCATGTTAAATTAATGACTTCTTTTGTCTTTAAATATCTAATTCATGTGAAATGGACACCAATTAAAGCATGAATTAACGTTTCAGCTTTGTTCCATCCATTTTAGGTTGAGATGCAGTCTGAATGTGCTTGGTGTAGTAACTGAACTAAATGTGTTCATAAAATGATGTATTAGCTGAGTATGAATGATGACCATCAGTTATAAGGAATGGGTGATTGGTGGTGGTGGTGGGGGGGGGGGGTCCTAAAGAGATTGGGTCCTAAGCCTTAATTCAATGCATTTAACTCAAAATACATAAATTAAATTAAATTAAATTAATTATATTATACTGATATTATATTATATATTATATATTGATGAGAAAACTATGTGAATTTGCCATTTAAATAGTTTGAATTGCCATATTTTCATACATATAATAGACTGTAAATTAAGAACTCAGTAATAATGTCAAGCATTTTCTAATGCATATTCAGTTTAGGTGTTTTTTACACTTTACAGGAAGATTTCCTTTCTATTTTTTGCCATTAAAATACAGTAAGTTCTTTGATAATGATACTTTGATATGTTCTGATAATAAATAATAAACAAGAGGATAAAAAAACATTATACATTTGAGAGGGCAGGCCAGGTCAGTGCTTTTGATCTGGATTCTATTGAACTGAATTCACTTAAAAACATAGTGTCTATACAACGTCATATCATAGATTAACACACAGGCAATTGTAGCTCCTAAATTGTTGTTCAAGACATACAAGACTTTGTTTCCCTCCTCAGAGTAAAGAGTTAAGACAAACATCAAACCCCCCATTGAAAATTCTTACAAACAACATTGCTGACAGTAATGCAAAGTAAGAATAATCTTGTGTTTGGCTTTGAGTTTAATTGGGATTTTTTGGAAACTACTTCACACATCATTCTGAATGTGTAACATATTCCTAGTCATGTGCTTTGTTTTGGATTTCTGATCATTTCTGTGTGACTAATCTTGTCTGTGTATATTTTGCCATGTGGTTTTTGTTTTGTTTTCCCTTGCAATGAGCCTTGCCTTAGCCCTGCCCCTTCATGATCATGCCTAGGTGTATTCCCTTCATGGCTCTGCCCATGTCCAGGTGTGCTGTGCTTTCTGTCTCTATATAGGTTGGTGTGTTTGGTTAAAGCATTGTCTGGTCTCTTTCGTCAGCTCTGTTGGCAACACTGTTACTGTAGTGTTAGCTGTTCTGTTACCCCCTGTATCTGTAAAGTCTATGTCCTTGTAAACTACTGTGAGTATCAATTTGTTAGTTTGCTGGTTAGAAATAAAACAGAAAATCAACACAAGACTCGCATTTACTTCCGAAGACCCAGTCAATACCAAATGCAACAATGGGTCAATGTTATAAGCTGAATATTACTGTATAAGCCAGATCCGTGGTAACCGAATGGTGGCAAATCTCTTCTGACCAATCAGCGCTCCAAATGTGAACATTTTGTATTGCTGATAGACAAAAATCAAATAATGTTAATAAAAGTAAAAGGTAGTGGGCTTGATCAGCATTTTCATTCACAAAGCCACTCAGCTCATTTCTTTTTTTGAGACAGGACAATATCGCTGGTGGATTTTATAGAGGGGTGACACTCTCATGCAGGACATGCCTCCCTTTTTTCTACCAGTGCCTATGAACCTTAACATGCAGTTTATGTAACATGCTCAAGGAAAAACATGGAGCACATGCATCAGAGGGAGGATCTGGCAAAATGTGCAAGAAACAGGTGGAGATATTGGAAATGTGGCTGCTTACATATTCTGTTAGATGTGCTGAAGCTTGAGCAGCTGGAAGTGTCCAAATTTATGTGGAATTTTCTTTGCCTTTTCCTCGAAATGTAGTAGCAGTCTTAGCAATTAGATGGTAGCACAGGCTAGAAGACATGAAAGAATATTTTCTCACAGAAAGGATGCAATTTCACCTGGCTTAGTGATAGCTGCTAGTGTGTGTGAGGCTACGTTTGTGCTCTGTTTAACAGAAACAGTTGTAGAAACTGTTATAACCAAAGAGGGATGCCTGCTTTTGCCTTCCTTAGCTTTATATAAATTTAAACAGAAACTGCTTCTCGGGGCCATCTGGCCTGGCCCTGTGGAAGCTGACTCTGTACTTTTATTTTTTCTTCCCTGCAAGACTTTTTTGTCTGATGCGCCTGGCCCCCGGGTCTCCGGGAGGAGTTATTAAGGATATTGAAATCATTATTTCATCAAGCAGATGAAATGTTTTCCAGGTGAGGTGAGCGTGCTGAAATAAAAATCAATACGGCACATCGACTCCGGGCTCCCCCCTAGAGAGAGGAGAGCGCAGGATGAGTTAAATAACTCACTCTTATTGGTAAATGGCTGTTGTGAGGCTCTTGCGGCGTGTGTATGCGTGTGTGAGCGCCTGCGCATTAATCTACAGAATTTCAAAACGCTATGAGCTGTCAAATAAAACGCCCCTGTTGGGGGTTCATCTGTGAGCTGTGGCCTGCTTCAGAGGGAGTGAGGGAGGCTCCTTTTGCAGACTGATTGCGACGGGGTGTGTTGCTTCCGTTCAGGCCACGGGCGCTTGTGTGGTGATCATTTCGGAGGCGGTGGGTGGGGTGTTGTATGAATTGAAGTGTATGAAGTCTTCAGGGTGGATAAGCCACCCGTAGTCTGCAGCTCTTTTTAGGCCTCCCAGCTATTACATGGGTCATTTAGCCTGAGAAGCGATACTGTTTGTGATACTTCATTTTGTCGGCGTCTGCCCTTGGGATGAACTGCCAAAAGAAACGTGAAATGACCAGGCAGGTTGGTCCGGTCGAATGTTCATTCCCCCTGTCCAATTGCAAACCTCTGCAGCACAGGTCCCAGGTTCTGGTTTAGGGCAATGATCAGCAGTCTAGCCCGGTTTGGTCATTTCTTGCTTTAATACACTCATTGGAGGCTTGTGATTCAAATGTTTTTAAGCCGTTACAGAACTCAAAGACCAAAATTATCCACATTCTTTCATAGCAGTTCATGTTCATTTAAAACTGATTGGATTTGCTAACACAACCTAGTCTGAATTGGTACTGTCACATTTCAAACAGAAAAGTCAACTTCAAATCCATACTATTATGGATATTTTATGGATTTTGCCAGTGTTCTATAAAGCCTGACTAACCTTGCAAGAGTTCGGACAAGTCTTATTAATATATTAAAGGTGCAATTTGTGTTAAAACACTGTATGGGATTCATTATATCAAATTCCTTTCATTTTTATGCAGACCTCTGTTTTAAGATAATTTGTTTGGAAGTAGGGTTTAAGTTCAAAATGTTTTGTCACTTCTTCCAGAAAGTCCTAAAAGTCCTATTCGATGGAAAACTGAACTTCCCCCTGTTTTCCCACGAGCTTAATGTAGTATTAATTTTCCTTTCCACATGATCAGTTTTGATATGATTGTTTTTGTGTTATCACAAAAAATTATGCATATACTTACGTCCGCCTATTTAGCATTCAGCAGTTTAGCTCCACCTATTCATGCTAAAGGAATGTTCAACCCAAGGAACCCTTAATCTTAAGTTATGTGTGTTTCCTGTAGATGAGATATTCACAGACATGAACCATGCTTTCAGCTAAAATATTTAAAACAGCAAATAGCTTTACTTAAGGAAAATGTCATGTGAAATACTAAGAGAAATGTCGAACTATTGAAAACTAGAGAAAAAACCTAAAAGAGGATTTACAAAAGAACATACAGTGAGCAATACTGAGTTAGCAGCAAGGACACAATGAACAAATACAAAAGATGCTGCAAAAACTCTAGACTAATGGAACACAAGTAATCTCAATGAACATGATTAACTGGGAAGCATCCAGGGGTGGGGGTGAGGTAAAAGTGTAGGCATCTATCTCCTTCCTTTGTTTGCTCACATCAACCCAGCAAGAAGTATGTGATAAAATGCAAAAATCAATATACAAGTGCAAAGTCCAAAATTGCTAAAAAAAACACAAAACCTTTTTTAGATTGGCCTTTATAATCTGGCAGTAGTTGTTTTTTTATGCTGTTAGAAGGGCTAGGTTAAACATGGCTTCCAGTAAGCAGGGCTTCAAGGACAGAGGGTGGATCGAGATAGAGATAGAGAGAGACTGAGGCAGATCGCCAGGGTAGATTGGTGTGTTATCCTGAATACACCCCTCTGACTCCTAATTGCCAAGTAGGGTAGAAACGGCATGGCAGGACGAGCAGTGAACTGGCACCACCAGAACACAAGAGAAACACATATTCACTTCCATCAAGACTCTTAAGACCAGAGGTACTAAGCTTTTTGGGCAAGGATTCAGGCAAAAATACAGTGCCTTCTAGATAAAAGAAAATATAGCCGCAACTGGCAATCTACAGGGTTCAACCTGTCTTTAGCAAGTATCAGAATGACTGTTGTAGTGTCCCCTAGTAATGCAAGTGAAAAAATATTGCATATAAAGTTTCATAAAAGACAAAGTCTTGCATTAAAAGGGTTGTAGATCATCTACACTTGTAGATACATGTCAAGTTTCAAAGTGAAGGTAGTAAAGAATAGAACACACTAATACAAACTTTGTATTTGATTAGTGTCTTGCAACTATATCATACAGAAATTGCAAGATTTATATATTTTTCTTTAAATAAAAGTCCACTGTGTATTTTTGATTTCTACTTAGTTAACATACAGACATAGGTTGTAGGACCACCTGGTGGTGAACTTAAACCAAAGTTGGCATGCTTTGTCAGAGTACTATTGCATATGCTGGTACCAAATTTGGTATCGATCAGACAATGTGTAGTTGAGGTATTATTATTATTAATTGATATGTAACAGCTAGGGGTGGCACGGTGGTGCAGTGGTTAGCACTGTCGCCTCACAGTGAGAAGGTCCTGGGTTCGATTCCCGGGTTGGCCACAGGTGCCTTTCTGTGTGGAGTTTGCAAGCTCTCCCCGTGTTCGCGTGGGTTTCCTCCGGGTGCTCCGGTTTCCTCCCACTGTCCAAAGGCTTGCAGTAGGTTAATTGGATTGGAAAATTGCCCATAGGTGTGAATGTGTGTATGAATGGTTGTCTGTCTTTGTGTTGCCCTGCGATGGGTTGGCCTCCTGTCTCGGGTGTACCCCGCCTTAGGCCCGCAGTCAGCTGGGATTGGCTCCAGCTTCCCTGTGAAACGAAAGAAGCGGTTGGAAAATGGATGGATGTAACAGCTACATGTTGTTAAAAAGTTTTTCGTAATCAAAAATTGTTAAATGCTGCTTCATGACCAACTCTGAGATGAATGTAAGTAAATTGCTTTTCAGACAATGAGCAATTTTAGAAAATATTATTTTTTAACAATGTGATGTCTGTTGTCAAAGTTGTCAGGCTCACAGAAATGCGTTATATAAGTCCACGTACGTGGGTATATGTTGCATGTACTTGTTTTGATATCAGTAGTGCACCCCGTGACCACATATAGCCCAAAACTCTTTAGGCCATAGCGCCACTATCAAGCTGATACAACTTTTGAGGCTGAGTAGTGGGAGGGTCTACTACCAATTGACCAAGATTCAATAGAATAATAATAAAAAAGAAGAACAACCCTCAAAAAGCAAGAGGGTTTACAAGCATCTTCAGTGCACAGTCAATAAAGTCCATTTTGTTTAGAATGAACACATTTACATATATACACACAATATTGCCTATTCAGGCTGCTGAGCTTGGGTTTGACCTTGACCTGACTGTCTTTCACCCTGTGAGCATTGGGACAGACTCCAGCAGTACCTGGACCCTGAGTGGCACAAATAATCATTAAATAAACTAACCTACCAGGTGAAGACATTTGGTCAGACTATAATAATAAAAATATGGATTAATGATAAAAGTTGCTGATGGGTTATCACCTCTGTCATTCATAGTTGTGATACAGCCAGAGTAAATATGATGCAGAAAGAACTGGCAGCTATGTTAAGGAAAAGACAAGGCCTCAGATTTGGAATCCACCTTAATGTGTGAATGTTAACAAGGGACAGACTAGATAAAAATGGGGGTAGGTTTTAATGGGGGCATCTTCGTTAAAAGAATTTGCCACGCTTTAGCAGTAAAAATCTAATGAAGTTTTCAGATATGACATCTCATCACACCCGGCCCTGTGAGACCACTAAATCCCATGGTGTTGATTTCAGTGTTGTTAAGCAAAATATGTTTTCATAGTTCGAGTAGAATAATGCCTCAGATGTAAAGACCTCATACTGTGACTGTTGGAACAATTTTTCTTTTTTTTTTTTTCTACAGAATTTGAAACTAATGACAATTATATTGTGTCAAAATGTCAAGATGAACAAATCAAAAATAAATGGCTCTAAATTGAATAAGATATCATTTACATTAGCATCTACTGTTGGTTGTAAAGTTGCCATTTTGGAGATACAAAGTTTTTGTCTGACAGCAACAATATATTAAAGCTCCTTGTCAATAAACATTATTTATTTATTTTTAGTTAAATGTTTTAACTTTAAAAAAAGTTTCATTATTGTTACTATGGTTATTATTTGAAGTTCAATGAACTCTAAATTTATCACATCCCAGAAACAAGCTTTCTTTAAAAATGAAAGTGTAAGGTTAATTTATTCATCTTAAAGCACAGTTAAGTCTTATTTTGATCTGCAGTCCACAGTGTTGGCTTACTGACAGCTCCACTTTTTAAGTTGTGCTCCTGTAGCAAATGCCTGTAGTTAAGTGGACATCATTTGTAGAAGCATTAGGAGCTTATTGTGACTCTATGAAGCCTACTGATCTACCTTTTTCTTGTCTCTCTTCTCTTTAACACAGCTGTGCACTGTTCCTCCAGGAAGTTGTAAATGGTCCTCACATATGTAATCTATATATCTTTTGTTTTACCTAAATCAGTATCATATAAAGTGAAAGTGAAAGTGACTATTTGTCATTGTGAACACACTCAAGCACCACAACGAAATGCAACCTCTGCATTT
>JBBPDA010000081.1:28788571-28807802 GCA_037974385.1 Arnoldichthys spilopterus
CCTCTCTCTCTCTCTCTCTCTCTCTCTCTCTCTCTCTCTCTCTGTCTCTCTCTCTCTCTCTCTCTCTCTCTCTGCTTTTCATTTCTCTTGTACTCGCTTTCTCTCTCTGCTTCACTGTAGCCCTCACCCTGGCATGCGCTCTCTATCATTCACTCTTTCATTCTCTGACATTTGTAGTATTGCTCTTTCTCTTTTCCCTCTCACCCAGTGCGTCTCGCTCACCCACTCACTTCCTTCACTGCCCTCAAAGGAGCCCGAGACAGAATCTCTTTCTCAAATCTCTCTTGCCTCTCTCCTCCTGCTATGCCACAGCATCAGCGGAAGCTCATCGGCCTGTTCAATGCTGCACAGAAACACACTGGTATCACTTTTTTGTTGGGGAAATTTGATATTATCAAATATCAGATATATTATAAAACAGTCTGTTTGATTTGCTTGTTGAAGGCATGAAGTGTGTAAGCCTGGAACCAATTTAAATAATGAGATTGTTTAGCAAAAGATCAGGACTAGACTTACCATAAAGAACAACTTATCACTACGTTGATATATATATATAAATGTTTCCTTCAGACACCCTTCCTTTCTGCCAGTAAGCCAGCTAGCTAGTTATCTTATCTCTATTCCAGGGAGGTGGTAGCCTAGTGATTGGCCTTGTGATAAGAGGGTCACAGGTTCAAGTCCCAGCCCAGGAATCACTGAGGTCTTGAGCATGGTATCATGCCGCTACACCGATCCTGGGCTACTGTTTATAGCTGCCTGCTGCTCCACATGTGGATGGGTTAAATGCAGAGCACATTTCGTTGTGGTGCACTTTGTGTGATGGGGTGTGTTCATGATGACAATCACTTTCACTTCCCTATTTGGGCAGGTAATTTGTGGTATGTGATTAGCTGATTTGTATAAGTTAAAGTATTCCACAATTTAACAAAATGGATTTACCAATTAATGGGGTGAAAGGGTGAAAATGGACAAGAACAGACAGAGTGGTGTTTCTACTCAGATTTCAAAATACACTTGTTTTACACCATTTTACACTGTTACTAAAGCATGTGCATGAACTGAAGTGGTGCTGAATGCACCCCAAATCCTGTTTAAAAGCAGTTCATACTGTGATTTCAGTCATTGTAACCATATGAAGTGACCATTTGCTATTGTGAGCACACCCCATTACACGAAGTGCAAAACAATGAAAAGTGACCTCTGAATTTAACCATTCCACACATGGAGCATTTGGCAGCATCCAGGGATCAGTGTAGCAGGACAGTACCTTGCTCAAGGGTACATCAGTGGTACCTGGGCCAGGAGTTAATCCAGCAACCCTCTGATCACATGGGCAAGACATTTTTATCTTCTTTCTGAGTAGATCACGTCATATATGAGCAGGAAAAGTCAACATTTTTGTTGGAAAGGTGGTTGTTTTGGCATATGCTTGACATTTGTGGGCAGTCGGTTGCAGGTTCGAGTCCCAGCCCTGGCACTACTGAGGTACTCTTGAGCAAGTTCCGTCCCACTACACTGCTCCCCGGGCGCCGTTGGTGGCTGCATGCTGCTCCACGTGTGCATGTGTGATGGGTTAAATGCAGAGGTCACATTTTTGTACCTTTAATGAAAGCTCTGTTAATCTTTAGATTAAGTATTTTCTATATGTTGATGTTCAATTAAACTGTATACAGCAGCTCTCGCAGCACAATATGATATCACAAACTACAAAACAGCATGTTTTTTTAACAATATCTGTATCATTTCAGTCAGCACTGATTGGTAAATAATGATTGACTTTATGCTGCAGCTATAACCTACTCCCTACTTTAGCATGTTCAGAAAATGAACACATTAAACATCTGTTATAAGACTGAAGAAGAGTGTGACAGCAGGCCGACATCACATGCCAGGCCTCCATCACACATCAATACAGGCCTGCCATAGCTTCTAAGCAAACTTTTCAGTTGACAGCTGTCACAGTGGAATAACTAACACTACACAGGCTGGAGTTTGGCTAAAATGAACAGAACACAAGTCAGCAACAACAAGACGGGCTGTGAAATGACACACACAGGTTAATATAATTTTACCGAATATAATATGGCAACCGTTTTATGGCTCTGTAACATTAAAGTCTTCTTTTGTTTTTGGACGAAGTTAAATGACATTACTAAAGCATATTTTATACATTTGGAGCATCTTTGCTTTCCTTTCTTTTTGGCAGAACCGTTGTATCAAAGCAAAAGAACAGGTCATGTGTTATCGTGAATAACATCATGTCTGTGATGATCTATGCTCAGTGATGTTATTCGTGATAAGGCACTCCCTCTCATGCTATAAGTGAAAGTGACTATTTATCATTGTGAACACACTTAAGCACCACAATGAGATGTGACCTCTGCATTTAACACATCACACATGCACACATGGAGCAGCGGGCAGCTATCAGCAGTGCCTGGGGAGCAGTGTTGTGGGACAGAACTTTGGTTAGGGGTACCTCAGTAGTGCCCGGGCCGGGACTGGAACCTGCAACCCTCAGGCCCTAAGGGCAATGGCCTAACCACTGCCCAAGTGTATATGTGTGTATGTTTTAAGGACTGAGGTTAAGGTTTTGATTTTATGTTTATATTGATAACAGTCAATTATAAATACTGTTTTTGGCAAAATGCAGAATGCAGGTGTTTTGCTCTTGTAGCTTTAGCCAAAAAAGTTTCTTTGTTAAGCTTTTATCTATTGTCTTAAACAAAATAATATCCTGTATGATTATGCTGAAAATGTGCTACTTAAAGTTTAACTGAATTAAATGTAACAAATACAATACAATCAAATCAAATCAAATTTGGCCATTTTTACCTCTGGACAGCCCAGATGTATGTGCTAGCATTAGGTGAGAGGCACCATACTCATTCACAGTAATAACACAGAGCACAGCCATGTCTTATAACAGAATAGTCCATACTGCATTACTCCATAATTTGCAGAACGTTGCTTTGTTACTGGATAAGCCAACTGATATTATTTTGTCAGCAAGCACATAAGCAAATTAATTTGAGTAATTTCACTAGTGAAGTGAAAGTGACTACCATTGTGAACACAATCAAGCACCACAATAAAATGTGACCTCTGCATTTAACCCATCACACGTGCACACATGGAGCAGCGGGCTGCTACCAACAGCACCTGGGGAGCAGTCTAGTTCTCACTAAATCATGGTGAAAGTTTTATTCCTTTAAATCTGCATGAGAAGAGTGTATTTTGGGAAAGGGGAAAAATATGTACATTTGAATTTTGGGTTTTAAGACAGATGACTGGTTGGGCACTGAAGACTCTCTGCTCTGGTCAGGGACTCTGCTCCACTCTGGCCCTTGACTGAAGGAGAATTAGATGCAATTTGATGGCCTGGTGGGCTGTGAATATTCCCCGGGCCTGGGACAGCTGTCTCGCCTGCAGTGCAATTGTGATGGATGGGGCGGGGGAGACGCGGAGACATATGGTAATGCAGGAGGGTGGAAAAGCCACAGTGTTTCAGCCTGGAAGTCCATGAGACTTGTGGCGGACCACACGCACACATGCACACACATGCACATACACACACACGCACAACTCATAGGTCCCATTGGGTTTTCACTCAACCTAGAACAATGGGGCAAGACAGAAGGTGAAGACTCATTCTAGACTATTACAGTGACTGATTTATATCAAATCTTCGCCACCCAGCCGACAGTGGGCCTGCTGAGGCATTAGCTCGTTGACTGAAACCTCCGTTAGCTCAGGAGCTACAATCAGCAGGGATAGTGAACAGTGATCCAAATGCGTTTGGACATTTGTCCCGGCTTGCATTCATAAACAATGTGGCCAGGGAGCAAGCAAGGCTGGGAGGTGCTCTGACAATAGCTAAAGAAACAGATTGACAAAGAGGATGATTGCTTGTGATCGAGAGAGATGGTGTTTTTTTTCCTCTTTCACCCCGTAGCTCAGTGCCTAGCGCCTCAAGCTGAGTCAGCGAAACCGCTGGAGGCTAGTCATTGGGAGGCATTGATCTGGGAGCGCCCAAGGAGATGGAGCGAATGCGTGAGGGAGAGGCAGGATATGAAGGATGAGTGTAGAGTAACCAGGGGAGAGAGAGAGGTGGCACCTGCCGGATGAGCTGACAGCGAGTGCGAATATGTTCTATATGAGCCAGATATTTTCAGAATCAAAAAAAGAAATATATATATATATATCAAGAAAAACAGTGAAGACATCAAATCTATGAAATAGCTCATGAGGAATTAGGCAGTGACCAAAAAATGTGTTAAAATATTATATTCCAGTTTCCTAGTAGCTTCTCTTTACACACTGCTGGCGTTGCCTCAAGCAGCTTCATGAGGAGCCACCTGGCATGCTTTTCCAAAAGCATTCACATATGCTGAGACTTTTTGTTGGCGGCAGAAAACGACTTGTTTGGGCAATATTCCAATTTTTTTATGCAATTTTTTTTGTTATGGAAATTCAAAAACAGGAATCAACCCTATGGCATGTAAGAAGGCATTGGTGGCTGAATGTAAGTGAGAGTATTAAACAAGCTTTATTAAATAAAACAAGGAGACAAAACATGAAATAAATACATGGACATTTACATACTGAGAGATGATCACAAGACTGACACAGTGGTAAGTGATGCAAGATAACCATACACTGAGACTCAGAGGCGCTTAAAATAAAACAGGACTAGGAACACCTGGATCACAAACTGTACACAGTAGAAGAAGGAGGCAGGACTATGGCGGGGATAAGAAACCATACCAACAACAAAAAGCAAATGGCAAACATAAACATGGGGCTAACAAGGCACATGAACATGGCAGGACAAAACGTTACATCCTAATGTTTATGTTCTAGACACTAATTTCATATATTTATACATATATGCAGGGTGGCACAGTGGTACAGTGGCAAGCGTCATCGCCTCACAGCAAGAAGGTCCTGGGTTCAGTCCCTGGACAGGCCTTGGGTGCCTTTCTGCGTGGAGTTTGCAAGGTCTCCCCGTGTTCATGTGGGTTTCCTCCCACTGTCTAAAGGCATGTGGTTTCGGTTGAGTGGATACTCTAAATTGCCCATAGTTGTGAATGGTTGTCTGGCTGTGTCCTGTGATGGGTTGGCCTCCTGTCCTGGCTGTACACTCCCTTGTGCCCAGTCAGCAGGGATCGGCTCCAGCTCCCTGGTGAATCAAAATGGATAAGTGGTTTGGATAATGAATAAATGAATGAATCAATGCATATATGCATGGGTCTCTCTCTCTCTCTTGCTCTCTCACTCATTCTTCCACAGTTAGTTCTGACCTTGGAATGTGATTGGCTGAGCGGCAGTCTGTGACTGCCAATGTCTTTTCGTAATGGCACTCCAACCAAATCTCTTTGAGTATCACTTCGCCTTACTTACTTAAGCAAGCAAGCAAGCATCTTAGTGTTAACCAGCCATCAAGAAAAAAAACCACAATAAAGTTTATTAGAAGTAACAATCCTGCTGAACAAAAAAACAACTATAATGTACAACATCTTATCCTACAGCAATAGACGCAAGCAAGCAACAATGAAAACCACTGTCATCAACCAAACCATCGCCACCAGCTGCGAGTGGCAGAGCTCCATTTTTGACAGATGCACAGCACTGATGTTCCTCTTTAAAAACTGCAGTAAAGCCACATGTCTTTCATTAAAACACAGTAAAACTAGCTTAAAATGAATCCATGAGGTGTAGAAAAGTGAACTGTGTGACTCTCTAATGTTTATAAGGACATTAGTATTTTAGTTTCAGTTAATGTTTTTAATCTGTGAGCTACTGATACTGTGTATAAATGTGTTGCACAAATGTAAAATCTGAAGCTGTTTCTCTGAAGCTTTTAGCTGATACCCATAGTTTGTTTTGACTATGAAATGAAAGTGACCATTTGTCATTGTGAACACGCTCAAGCACCACAATGAAATGACCTCAACAGTGCCCAGGGAGCAGTGTGGTGGGATGGTACCTTGCTCAGGGAACCTCATAATAGAATATTATTAGAGCCCAGGTAAATCGCCTTTAAAATATAATATTCACTCAGGTACCTATAACTTCTGTATATCTGTATATATGTATGTATCTATATATAACACAACAGTGCTCTGATGTTGCTTATAAAAGTCATTCCTCTTTGACAGCTTATTGTAGTTCCCAGCTCTATAATCAGGCTTGAAAGATGTTTAGGTTAGTGATATACAATAGTTAACTGAACTCCTATACTTACATACACAGTAAACATATTGCAGGTTTTAACAGTACACCGGTATAACGGCATAGCTGGAGTGCATATTGTTGCCATTGCCAGAATATTATTGTAAAGATGTTGGCATGGCCTCAGCGTCAGCACTGCAGTGTTATTCCATATTTCAAAACTTCCCTTCCCACACTGTGGGCTCCCTGCCATTTTAATTATTCTAATTTAAAATGGATTTTGGGCAGGGTGCCCAGCTTGGGCTACGAACCAAAATTATTATTTTTTTCTTTAAATTGTTCTCTTTTTTTCCCCATTTTTCTTTCTTTTCTATTTACGTCTTTTAGTTTAAATTTTATTCCCACGTTTTTGATTAAACTAAGCATAACCGAACAACTGCTCCTGTACTTAGTTTTTGTATTGCATATTTATCCAGTTTTGAGAAATAGCAGTGAGAACCATAACTGAATTCATAAATGCAAGCGGGAAGTAAGAGAGAGCGAGAGAGGCAGATGTGGAGTGGTTTAATACAGCATGAGGACAGATTTGCAGTGGGCAACTGTGGTATACAAATGCATATGAGGCAAGCTACATAAATGGTGCACTATTCTACCTCTGTCTTTGCCTCTTTCTCTCTCCCTCTCTTGGTGCGAGGTGCTGTAGGCTATAGAGGCAAATTCTTGGTGCCATATTTGAGAACACCATTGGGAATAATGGTGCATGATATTTTATTTTGCATGATCATGCATAAAATGCACCAACAGAAGTACAACAAAAGGAAAGAAAAATATTAGTACAAGAATGTATTAAAATTAAACTTTAAAAAAAGATTAAATTTACTGATAATAATACAGTTAATGGAATAATGGGCTGACATCCAGCTTCTTCTTACCATAATGCTGTAATATGCTGCTCTAGTGTTGCACTGAAGGCAATGAAACCAGTGGAAGGTGTTGAACTGTCTTCTCAAGGCACGATTTTTTATACATCTGCTCAGTTTATTTTCATTAATTAAAAGTGCAGTCATTTTGCGTATGGTGCAATCTTATATTTAGAATGCATTGTCATGCTAAAGCTTTGCAGACATTCCATTTAGCATATGATAGACTCCATCTGTCCCAGAGTGTAATGTATGTACAGATTCATTTTGTTTATTCCTCGCATCAGTGGTCATGTTTAATAGATACCCTCCAAAAAGCAACTACACAGAATATAGCACAATTTTCATACACAAAACCATCCAAACACAACACTTTTCATTCAGGTTTGTTTTCCTTTTTTCCTTCTCCCTTTTCCCTTTATCCTCACCAAGACACATTCTTTTTTTTTAAGTATTTTTGAAATTGAGTACTCATTATACTTATGTCTTCTGTTGATTTAGTACAAAGTCTAGACTCTTGTGATTTCTTCCTTTTTTCCTTTTGCCAGTCACATTTCCAATCATTTTTATCATATTAATAACACTATACAATAAAATTATAATTTGTTAATTAATATTTTGTACAAGGTCCCATCCTGCTCGTTAATCCACATCCACACAGAGTTCACTGAAAACGGTAAAGACAAAGCAGTTGATATGTATGTTTTTACTGAAAGGTATTATGTACACAAAGCATACAACTCACTCATCAGCCTATTTGGACCATATAAGGCAGCAAGACTGAAGAAATATTTATTTTAAATTTGCAGTTTTTGTGATGTCACAACAAACACATGAATATTTGCACTGCAGTTCAGCTTTACCCACTCACAGTGAAGTGATATAGAGTGTTTCGGTCTGGACTGCTTTTTGAATAAAACGTGATGCAAGGCAGCTAATCAGAACAGAGGTCCTTAACATGTTGGTCTTAGAGGCACAGTTACAGAAACAAATTACATGGCACAAGTTTGAACATTAGATACCCTATGCTGCACTGATTTACAGTGCAAGGAAGCTATTTAGTCCATAAAGTTAATAACCCCACATACATCTTATAGTCAGAAATCAAAAAGCCGCTGAATTATTTACTGCACTGTCAGAAAAAAAAAGGTTTGTGCTGGTACATTTTTTGTTCCTCAAGGTACAAACAATGTAAGTATCTTCAAAAGTATGTTGAACCCTGACAATGTTTTACCACAGGAAAATTGGCACATTTGTATTTTTATAACTTTTTAAAATAGAAAGGAAAAATTAAAGCCTACAGTCAGGATAGGGTGTATGTAGCCAGCCCAACTTTAAAAAATATAACTGCAATGAAATATGGCAGAATTATGTTCTCTAAATAAAGGCATTGAAGGTTTACCCCAGGGGTGGGCAACTGCAGTTCTGGAGGGCCAGGGTCCAGCACATTTTGGTTATTTTCCTGCTCAAACACACATGACTGAACTCAGCTGTTAATCTCCTGGTTTAGTGAGTGTGCATGAGGAGAGGACCAAACTGTGGCCCTCCATGACCAGAAATGCCCACTCCTGGTTTACCACATTAATGATCCAAGAGGTACCACCCAGTGACACGTTAGTACCTTTTTCTGTATCAAAAGGATTGATGGAATAACTATAATAACTGATTATGTAGGTTTATGATGGTTGTTATGAATAGTTTATGTATGGTTTATGTCTTGTAGCCACATGAATGAAGGTCTTTAGTGAAGTATTACTTGTCAACAGTAGTAGACCATATACAAATTACTAGGACTGTTCATTACTGGCATACCCAGCATTCCTTTTCTCTGTCTGTTGGTATCTCTGCCTTTCAAATGAGGGCTGCTTCAGAATCTTGAGAATCTGAAATAACCAAGATGCTCTGAAAAGCTGGAATTCATGATGAGGACTATGTCATTCTGAAAATGCTAAGTAGGTTACTTCCCCTAAAAAAAGCCTTTCCTATGCCTTGTACTCTATGACTGACATGAAGACATGGAACATTAAATACCTTCTGGAAGCAAGAATATTGGAATATTCTATACAAAATTCCCTAGAAAATTTAAAAATAATGTATTAAATAACTGCAGCCCTAGAGTCAGGCCTAACTATTGAGTGCCATGAGGAATCAAAGCTACATGATGCACAGCTGGCCCCTAGCTGTTGGATGTTGGGCAAGAGGGTTAGAAAGATAAATGCTTGGAGAGAAAGGGAGAAAGAGAATAAATGGGAGAGTTAACTGAAACAGAGACAAAAAAACCAACATCCATTCAGAGCACAGCCAAGTGCCAAGACAACAGGTCACCTTTTAAATGTTAATGAGGATGACCACTGCATAATTAGCGAGAGGTGAGGGTGCCAATTTGTGGAAGTGCTGCTACAACTTGAGAAAGCCACGACATGGCCTAAGGGCTGGCAAACAGCAAATTGTACACAGTCACAATCAAAAGACACTTTATGCTAGGCATTAGCAGCTAATTAGCATCTCTGCATGCATTAATCGTGGAGTGTGACTGTTTTGCTAACTAATGTCGCAAAAAGGTGGACAATACACCACTAGTTTGCTCTTATGAAACAGGATAATTAGCACTTCAATGTAGCCACATTTTATCCCATCAAACTTTATTGCAGCCTTGTATCAGCAACTCTAATATTGACAGGAGAAAAGCTAACATATGACTGTCAAGCAGTGTAACAACTTGATTTTCAGCTCAGCGAATGTACTTCTGTTTTTAGAGCTTTTCTCATGGCCCTCAGTGGGACCTTAACTTTGAGTTGAGCAGTGTTCAACCACTGAAGAATGTGACATTTCTTTAGATGTCTGGGCTTGCTGGGTTGCTGTCATCCATTGAGACTAGCTATCTTGTAAATGAACAAGTAACTGAAGTCCATCATGGGAGCATTACTTCTCAACCTTGAAACGTACACCTCCGCTGAGAGAGAAGGAAAGAGGTAGAAGAGAGAGACAGAATGAAGGGTCTGTACAAACTATGAATTTCATTCACATATGGCTTTATCAAGGCAGAAAGAGATCAGGGGATATAAAAAACTGTAGTATTTTCGAAGTAATTACCAGCAGACCACGATGCATTATTACAGTGCATTGGTACATAGACTTAACACTGGCACTGGCAGCTTTATTAACCCATTTACACTCAAGATTCCCACTAGAAAGAAAATGAAAAGAAAATGTATGTATTTGTCATGTTGGCTTCTAAAAAGAACAATTTGTATAAAAAGTGTTAACAGTAACTTCATGAAAGTAGTTTCACCAAAAAAGGTGGCTGGAAATATAAGAAAATGTACAGCAGTTAGTTAGCATATGATCCTTTGCATTAGCCAGCTGTGGCCTGTGGCTGGGGAAGAGGGTTTATGACTAGAGGGTTGTAGGTTCAGTCCCCGGGGCTGGCAGAGAAAATGTGGGAATGAATTCTATACGTACAGTGAATATCATATTTTCCTTGGCTACAAAAGCACCTTCTGATAAAACGTAACCTTGCTTTAATGCATCATGCTGGTTTGATATTTAGAGTTCTTACAATCCATTTATTTTGGCATACTTAACTGTATTGGGTGCTGTCACCTCACAGTGAAAAGGTCCTGGATTCAAATTCCCAGCTGGTGCAGCCAAGTTCTCTGTACCATTTCCCACTGTTAAATATCATTAGGTCTCAAGTGTACTTTTTAAAAATATATATCCATTAAGTGTTGTCCCAGTCCAAAATCTTGTTTCTTAAAATTCAAAATCACACTCAACAGCTCCATGCTAGCATATACTTCCCAGTTTTTTTTTTTTTGGATAAATGTAGAGACACTTGCTGAGACAAGGGACAATAGCACATGTGAAAAAGTCGAATGTGGTGCCATGGCTCTCTTTTACGAGAGTTTGTTCCTGCTCTTGTTTTGAAGCTGGAATTATTCATTTCCTACTTGACATTTGAGGGGTCTCTGTCATGCTAAACAAAAGTAAAAAAAGGCAGAAAAGTATGAATAAAATGATGTATAAAACAGAAGGGGGGGGCAGTAGAGAAGGAGGTGTGCTGGTGTCGAGTGCCTCGGCAGAGATTTCTGTTGTGGCTTGCTTCAGATTTCCTCAGCTCTGTGCCCGAAAGGAATTAGAAATTCATGGGATGCATTGACTGTGTCTGGGATGCTGACAGATGAAATAAATGTGCAGCACATTGTAACGATCAGGATGTCTGTGTGTGTGTGTGTGTGCTCTGTCTCTCTGAGCCTGTAGAATATCAAGAAGAAATCAGCCTTAATACTGTGCTAATAACCTTTAACAGTCCTAACAGACTACTTCAGAGGGCAATCCTGTGCTCGCAAAGCCCTTACAAGACCACAAAAGTAGATTATTCATGCTGAACAAAGACTGCCAGCATTTATCTGAACGCTTTATCTGTAACAGTATCTATTAGATGCTAGCTAGCAGCGCCTTTTTTTTTACCCATTTTGAGGGGAAACATTATAATCAAAGGTGGGTTGGTGGAGTGTGTTGGACAACGGGAGTAAACAATAGCAAGATGACGGATGACACTGATTACCTGCAAGCTTTTGTATTGTTACTGAGCTCATTCACATTCATACTCCAGCTAGAGCATTAGAGTCGGCCAACCAGCTGTTCTTAAAATTATCTAAAAGTAGGTACAGGAGTTGGGGTGACCAGGCTTTTACAGTGGGAGCACCAACGTTTGGAATAAGCTGCCGCTTGAAATTACAATGGCTTAGACTTTGGATAACAATAAGTGTTTGTTGAAGGCTTACCTCTTTTCACTGGCTTTTAACAAGAGTTGATGACATTTTAATTTTTGATCGTGTTTTATTATTAGTGTTAATTACTTGTATTAATTATTCATTCATTCTCCAAACTGCATTTTGGGGTGTTTGAAAGCTGGAGCCGATCCCAGCTGACTATGGGCACAAGGCAGGCTACATCCAGGACAGGTTGCCAACCTATTGCAGGGCAATGCAGAGACAGACAACCATTTACACACACTCTCACACCTGTGTATCCAATCCACCTAAATAGCAAGCCTTTGGACAGTGGGAGAAAACCCAGGCAAACACAGGGATTGAACCCAGGACCTTCTTGCTGTTAGGCAACAGGTCTAACCACGACATCACTTTGGTGCCCTGAATGCATGAATTATGTTTATTATTTGTAGTATGTATTATTGTTTTATTATTGAACCTTAATTTTAAATGTGCTTTATAAATAAGTTTGACTTTGACTTTGCCCCAGGTTGACCTATTTCAATCGCTTCTAATTTAGTTGCTGGTAAAATGTGATAAGTCTAATTTTATGGTCAAATGCTGTTTGCCTTTACCCTTAAACTTTATGTTAAAACAAGACTAGCCCAAATCCATTCTAAAAAGAACTGCAGCTTTATATGACCTAAGGCAATATTTAACCTAATGTTGTACAGGTTGTATAACCTAATACTTGAGGCTTTTCTATTTAGGGTATTGCCAGAAATAAGTAAAATGCCTACTTCAGGGGATTAAGACAAGGCTGGCAACTGTCCATTGTGTTATTACAGAAATGGCATTTCAGAGAGAGAGTCAATACAAGGCCTTCTGTTCCAAGCCAAACCAGTCTATTGCTGTGCTAAATAGCCTGGAAGTTCCTTTTACTCAGACCATACAACAAATGCTTTGACAATGATACATTTACATATGAATTACCATCTACACTTTGCTTTTCTCTCAGAGTTTGTTATTAGTATACTTGCAGGCTTTTACTTTAATGATATAGAACTGCGTAATAGCATTGGCATCCTTGGAACAGGCCAGTTTTGACCTTGATTTTCAGTGCTTTCTATTGTTTCTGCTGACTCATTCACAATCATCATAGTTACCATTGTCCAACAATGTTTTTAGCTACTAAAACACCCAGCCTCATCATACTTAGGCATAATATTCAGTATTTTCATGGAAAACAATGCAAATTATTATTATAATTCCTAGAAGGTTTTAGAAGTGAGTGATAAAAGCCTAGCCTTATCAACACATACTGTCAATTTAAGATATAAAATCCAACATTTTTTCTTTGTCACCATTTGTTTATTACCATTTATTTATTTGGGACAAATTTATGACAACATTCTTATAGGTTTACATAGCAAAAACAGTTTAATAATTCAAGCTAGGTCTGTCTATTCCTTAGCATTATACAGGCTGTTTGTTATTGTGGCTTTAACACTATTTATAAATTCCATTTAAATATATTTTGAACAATTTATAATCTCCTATTCATCATGACACATCACGACACAATGTAAAAGGCAAAATATGTAAATATTACTACAATGTAGAAAACAAGAAAGAAATTGCTTTGTAACAAAAGCAATAATGTGTAAATAATTTATGTTCTGTCTGTATTGTACCTCAATCTGAAAGCAGTCTAGGACTAAATACTCCTACTCAGTCAGTTCAGTGTTAAGTGCTGTTGGCCCAATACATGGAAATGTGTTAATGTGTTTGACATCCCAAAAACAACAAATTTTAAAAGTACTGTTTTTTTCTGCATAGTTTCCATTTGACCTGTAAGGAAAGTTAATAGGACATTTTGAAAATCGACAGTGTTACATCCTTCATTGTAGATCATGAGGAATGTTAGTGGGCTGTTTAGTAGCTAGTTTAATTTTTATACAATTTAATGTAGAACATAATTTCCAGATTTCTGCACTGGATCCATGTCATATTTTTAATTAAAAGCAATTTCATCATGTTGCAATCTTTTAACAGACCGTGCTTTATGTAAACTCGTCATTCTGCTTGTGTGGTTGAAGGTGCTCCGAGGGGTTCTTCCGCTGCATTCGCAGCTGCAGCTGTGACTCATGGGAAGGCCATGAGAGGCCTCCATGTTCACGTCAGGCTTGATCACAACACATGGTAAAAACCTGCTCACACTTTCGCTCACGGGAGAGGCCGACTTTTTGAAAGACACTCAGGGCACACTGACCTCATGTTGACGTGGGACTGACTGCCGCTTTGGCTCGCATTGTTTTGCTACTTTCAGTCTGACTCAGGGGCACCAGTAGGAATCTTTTGGCCTCTTAAAAGTTTCACACTCTGGGCTTCCAACTTCAACATATTTTGCTCATCATAAGCTGTCATAACATTTAAATCTGGGGCAGTCTTAATTTGGTGTAAGGCACATCACATATTGGAAAGCAATAGTTGCTATTTTCTGCTGATCTGAGATCAGTGTTGTAGGAAAAGTAATAGAGCACATTGTTGCCCTCATGTCATTTGTTTGGCCACTGCTTTGCTAACAATCAGAATCAGAAATGTTTGTGTCTGTAATGTGTTCTATTAGCTGTAACCTTTTTGCAGCTTGTTGCAATCAAATTCTTTTTAATTCAGCTGCTGTAGTAATGCTTTCCTCTCTTTGTTGTCATTCAGTGATGTAAAAAAATGCCAAAAAACGATTTTGGTATTAAGGTATTATTCTGGATCTATTTTTTTTCAGCAAAACATTTTTGCTTGCTCTAAGCAAGGACGGATGACAGATGAAGTTATGAAAAAAGGCAAACACTATAATAGTGAAGACTAAATAACTTGACATAACAATGCGCCCGCAGTCAGTCGGAGATGACACAACTGCACACTTGTCATCCCGCGGTGTTTTCACCCTGCCATCCATTGTTTATTTTATAACCTGCAATCTGTACCAAGCCACGCCCTGTTTATCTGAACGCGCGAGCACAAACTGACTGTCAGTCGCGTTACGACCGTCTTGACAATCGCAGCTGTCATTTAGTCTCCCTCACAGTTTCTAGCTTGTCACATGGTAATGCAAGTCCACCTTGTGTCTACTGTCAGGTGACACACACACACACACACACACACACACACACACACACACACACACACACTGTTATACCAGCAGAGTCATACTGGCAAACAGGCACATAGAGTAAAAGAGAGAGAGAGGCAAGAGAGAGTTGGAGGCCAGTGCTTGCCATTTATGTTAGAACAGAGGAATGATTGGCTAGCTGAATCTGACTGACAGGTGACAGCTCTCCTGCCTGGCAAAATCTTACCACAGACACACACACACACACACACAGAGACACATAATCACACACATAATGACTGGCCAGAAGTCTTGAGAACAGACACCACTATATATATATATATCTGTTTAGTGCTCAAAGTATCTGCACATTTATTTGGATTTGAACCATGTGGTAAAACCCTTTAAATTGTATTTCCTGTATGTATTTATTATTTATTTAGTATTAACTAGACATACAGCAATGAAATTTTATATAAGACACCATTTTTAGGTACATTTCATACACAGTGATAATATGTTAAAGATAAAAAGAAAATTCTTCTTATATAAAATTACTTTTTTTCACAAAACGTGTCATTTGGCCAGGATTCAAACTTGCGCATTCAGTGCATACAGTAACCATCAATATATATACAGACATATTTCTTTCAACCAGAGGTATTTTTCAGCTGGCAATACCTCAGCATGTGTACTTTCCTCAGTCCTGAAGATTTTGGAAAGACATAGTGGTTGTGTTTCCAGTTTTTGAAGGTGGCTGGTGAGAATGGGTAGGATCACAAATTTTACATCTCACATCTCAATGAGTGGTCGCTGTGAAATGTCATGAAGTCACATTTGCATGACTCTGCAAAGGGATTTTAATTGCAAATATTGCATAGTCATGTGAGGACCAGGTCTAATTAAAGGAAATCCATCAAATCCCAAATTCACCAAAATAGGTGAAATGGTGGAACCGTATCATCGGAAGTGATGGAGCACCTTCTATTACTATTTGGGATGAACTTGTTCAATTTGACACTCAGGCCCAAGGCCCCTAAAACTTCAGGACCCTTGACACCTCACAAACTGAGATCATTTTAGATTCACGTCTCTTCGCTTCTGCATTTAATCACCAATCAAGGACAGACTTTTCTGCGCTAAGGGCCCTATGACGTTCACAGCTGGCAAAAATGGTTTACACACACACACATACAGTGTTATGGTGTTGTGTACAGGGATTGACCCATCATTCAGGACTTCCCTTCACTTCTCCCATCTCCCATCAAGGACACTCTATTCCGTCAGAACGCAGACTTTTTGGTGCTCGGGCCTCATGACTGTCACAACTGGCTGAAACTGGTTCCATACGTAGAACACTCACACTTTTTCGAACTGGTATATAACCTCTAGTTAAACTATCATTCAGTAGGCTCAGACTTTGAGGCCCTGTGATCCTGACTGCTTCTTCTGCTGTCTTTGTCTTTGGGATCCCAAACTTTTGGGGGACCCTTTCTCCAGCTAAGACACCTCTCTCTTTTCTCTGTTAAATAAAAAAAACTTTAAAAACAAAATATACCGGTGTAACTCTGACCTCTCCTTGAAGACACGTTGACACTCGCCAACATCAAACTTGAGTGGTGCTTGTAACGTAATAACTGACATCAGTACTCTCAGTGATGCTCTTGTGGCTGAATGCAATCAAATCCTTACAGCAGTTCCATCATCTACTGTAAAGTCTACCTTCCCAGAATAGTAGAGACTTTGACTGCAGCAAAACAAAGAATGTTTATACCTCTGATTTTAGAAAAAATGTTGATGAGCAGGTGACTACAAACTTTTGGACACTTGTACTTGATGTGTGAATTTTAGTCTAGTTAGTTCCGAACGCCTAGCTTATTCTGCAGATTAATAGGGGTGTGATTAGACCTGGTTGGCAGGGCAGAGATCAGGTTAGCAGAGAAAAGCAAGTGCTACCTTTTCGCTCTTTTACATTTGCATGACTAATAGCGAGAAGCTGGGTACAGATACAGATACAGCTGCCTCCATTTTTCAGAAGCAATTTCATTCAGGTTCTTCTTTTTTCCTTGGTCATTTGAGGCTGAACATTCAACCGTCAGCCTGACGGCTTTGACAGACCTGGGTGTGAAAAGAAGGATGTAATTAAGAGCGAGGGAAGTGACTAGGTGTTAATCAGTGAGCCATGCTGAGCATGCATGCACATGTGTGTCAGGGTAGAAACTCAATGGCACAGAAGTGCCTGTAATGAGGACTCCTTTAGGAGACTGCTAGACTCACTGTTAAGGGATATATCAGGTTGGAGTGCAAAGCTCCAGCTAACTCCTGCCTTTGGCTCCAAGCTGGCACTTTTAGAGTAATGCCATTCCACGTTTCATTTGTCCTCAAGAGGCTGACTGTTCACTGATTTGTGCTTGATGTTTTAAAGAATGGCTATTTCAAGAGGCTTTAACATCTTTTATTGTTAATTCTGTGGTTAAATGAAGCTGTAAGTAATATTAGTGGAATGCATGGTTAAACTAAGGCACAAATTTATGTCCATTACCCATTCTTTTACACACAACTGATAGCAATAGAACCCTTCATTGTCGATTATTGAATGAACCTGGCACTTAATAGCTCTATATATCTGTTCAAACTACACTTAGGAAGGAATCTTAATTGTTATTTTACTCTTATTACTATTGTATTCAGCCAAGACACGCATGGTATTTGAAATATGCTTTTTTTCATTTGCACTGGAGCCACGAGGCTTATGTGACAACAAGGAATGAAAACTAAAATTATTTAACAACAAAACAAAGCCATAAAAAGATCTGCTTTCTTATACTTTACCCCCACTGACACAATATCTTATCCCCCTTTACCTGCACCCCATATTTTCTAGCACTTTTAATATATTGATATTACATTCCAAGTATTCTTTATACATGTGCTCAGACCTAATGCTGTTGTTATAATCAGAGTGCAGTTGTGTTTGGTTGCATATCTACATTGGTTGATGGAAATGATGCACTTGTTAGTACGCTGACTAGGGAGGAGCAAAACGTTTTACAGTTATGAGCTTAGATCTTGATGTGTACTTTACCTTAATGACTAGAGACCTCTGCTATATTTCAACTAAAGTAAAAATAATTGACAAAAAGTGCACCTCAACAAAATGTGACCTCTACTCATTTACACGTGGAGCAGCAGGCAGCTATCAGCAGGGCTTGGGGAGCAGTGTAGTGGGATGGTACCTTGCTCAAGGGTACCTGGGGTGGACCTTGAAATTGCAACTCTTCGATCACATGGACATCCCAAACCACTGCCCTGAAGAATGCAGAGCCATTCCGAAGTTAAACCTAGAATCTTCCGATCAATAGTCATATGCATTTTTCTTTGCGCCACTGAGCTGACTGTATTACCAAAACAGATGTGTGGCTGAGGTCCTGGCTATTGGGCTATTTGTTTAATAGCTCTGGATCGTTTCTGCGATTAAAAAAATCATATTTTCTGTGTCTTATATGAATACACAAATGATGTACAAGAGACTGCTGCATGAACTACTTAAAGTATGTACCTGTGGATGGGCACACATTCTGATACTGGTGGGCTTTAGCAAATGGATTATGGCGCAATGAAAAAAAAGAGGAATTTTTTAATTCTACCACTCTCTGTTCCTGTAAATTGGCTTGAGGTGGGATTGTTTACTTACTTGGTCTCTTAGTCTACTGTGTGTTTTGAAATGCTGACTTGATTTGACTTTAAGTGTCTGTTAAAGGGAGGGATGCCCAACTCTGGTCCTGAAGAGCTCGTGTCCCGCACAGCTGAATTAATTTACTGCTCAAACACACACTTAGTTAATTGTCATAGTGAGTGTGTTTGAGTAGGACAATCACCAAAATGTGCTGGACATTAGCCCTCCAGGACTGGATTTAGGCACCTCTGGTAAAAAAAAAGGTATTTCCCCATGTTTAAGCTATAATATGTGATGTGCCGATTTCCAAATTTCTGCTCATTTACAAATGACACATACACACATGCACCCACGAAAACACTGGGGTAAGGGGTTAAACTGGTGAAATCACCCTGATAACTGACTAACATATGTAGATTCTATGCTATGTAAACACATTGTTAAAAAAGATAACACCCAGTTTAGCCAAGCAGCGTATGGCTAAGGATTTTACTGTCTTCTGCTAGGCCCTTAGACTGCACTTTGTGTCAGTGTGTGTAATGAAATTGAGAGAGAGAGAGAGAGAGAGAGAGAGAGAGAGAGAGAGAGAGAGAGAGAGAAAAAAAAAGAAAGAGAGAGAGAGCGAAAAGAGAAGAGC
>JBBPDA010000081.1:28812318-28817318 GCA_037974385.1 Arnoldichthys spilopterus
TTTAGCAAATGGCTGCAATATGACAAAGAGTGAAAAATTGAAGGGGGTCTGAATACTTTCCGTACCCACTGTATATAGAAAATACATTTAAGTTGATCAGTGAAAACATTGGAATTCTTTTCTTTGAACTTTTCTTTTTCTTTAAACTTTTTAACTTAGTTTATTTAGTGATTTTTTTTAGTTTATAAATAAATATATTAATACTGTAGTTTGTGCTGAATTAAGCTACATACACAGCTGATATAGAGATTGGAAAAATTTACAGTGTGCCTTTATATGGTTACATTTTCTGCTTGGAGTAAAGGTGCTTTTCCTTGATGTTGCAATCCACCCCCATAGTTTGTCAGAATTTGGCTCACTGTGGAAGTGGGCGACACTGAAACCTAGTGAACCAAAGCAAAAGCTGAGAAGTTTCAAAATGGCCTTCCAAGCTCGTTTAAGCACCCACATCTTACCTTTTTGTTGTATTTTAATTTTTCTCTAATTCTCACTATGCTCTTTGATGTAACAGAAAAAGTAATTCATAGAGAATGATCCACTAGAATTTTGTTATCTAAAAAAGAGGAAATTTTTATTATTATTTCATCAAGACATTGTCTCCAAAAACATGACTCTACAGGACAAGGACAGGATTTTCAGTGCAAGGTAGCATGGTGAACCTGGAAAATAGATTTGTAAGTAATTTATCATTTCTCTTAGTCTGTTGTTCATGAAATTATGACATAATGTGAACAGGATCTAGACAAAAGTGGACATACAGGTACCAAATAAAGTTTTGTTCCAGCTGTGACAGTATGTAAATGACGTCTGTTCTGATTGATGTAAATGAGTGACATCACAAATGCAGCAAAAAAAAAAAAAACATAATAAAAGTAGGTTGTCTAATAACTTATATTCCATGTGGACTAGGGCATGAATTTGAAATTTTAACAATGTTTATATAATGCGTCACACTCATTTACTTCAACAGTCCTTGATATCGTTTGTTTACACCACTATTTGAAAGGCTTTCTGTCTTGGTTCTGTCTTTGAAAGGAACATTTGCAGGGGAAAATGTTCTTTTTCCATCATGCTAAGGTTGGCAGTTTAATGATGTGTCAAAAATAGATACAGAGCTACAGAGAATGTTCTGTATAAACCCTTTTTCTTTATTAAAACAGTGTCAGAAGTCTCCTAAGGGGCTGTGTAAAAAAGCGACAATCCTAGTCAAACACAATCTACTACCCATGTGAAACTTCACTGATTTCCAACAATGTAATAAACACTTAGATATAGGTGCTTGTGTGTGTGTGTGGTGTTTGTTTGTGTGAGCGTGTGTGCATGTTTGTGTAGCATGCCGGAAAAGAACATGCAGTATTCCATGTTTATTTTTAATGAGATATCTTGCTCTCTTCCCACAAGCAGCCACAATGACACCAGCAGGCAGCTTTACACTGTTTTTAACATCATTTTGCTTCTAGCCACTATCGCACTTCTGCTAGTCTATACTTTATAGCTGCTGAGTTATCACCTTCAGAAGTATGTTATTTTCTTTCTCAGTGGCATTCTGTAGGCAAGGCCTGCAGGTAAGTACAACTCCACTATTAGGACCACTGACTTTGTATAGGTTTTTGTAACAGCTATATTTTAGCCATTTAAGACTGATTGATTGATATATGTAAACGTCATCAGAGCTGAATGGCACTGTATGGTCCCTTTGAAACACTGCAGCATCAACATGACTTCAACATGAAGTCTAAACGGACATGTCTGGGACATTCTCAAAGGTATGTTCTCAGTAATTTTAGCAGGGAATATTATTGCATTATATTTTATGGCAGAAATTTTTTTTTTATTTGCATTCAATCCATACACCCTGTTCTGAGTCTTTTATTTCTACATTTTAAAACATTAAGTTATAAAAGTCTGCAAATCTGCAAACCTGCCATTTTCCCTTGGGGAAAAAAACATGTTTAGGGTACACAGACCTTAGACTTTAAGGACCATGTTTTTTACCTTGATGAACAAAAATACACCTTTACAGTTTCTGTCAGTGTATATGCAAATGTCTTTCATGGCATTACAAAAACAGAATTCAAAATGGGCTGTTTTCTTAGTATGCTTTCCATATGTGGACTGTGGATAGAACAGTATGTTTTGAAACTTTAAAATGTTTACATCAGGGGTTCTAAAAAGGAGAGGGGCAAGGAAAAGGGTTCCAGTCTTGGAGGGGCAGGTGTCTAGCACAGTTTGGTGACTTTCCTCCTCAAACACACTAAGTAAATCTACCATTTAAGAGATGAGTTGATTTAGGTGTTTGAGCAGGGAATAAACAATCTGTGCGTGACACTGGCCAACCAGAACCAGGTTTGTGGACCTTTGGTTAGCATACTACATCAAGCTATTATATGTCAAAAAGCTCTTTTATATTATCTCTGGTAGGGCTTAAAAATGTGTGAATCTTTTAGAATGTTCTATAATACTGTATAAAAAAAAGTATATAAAAACCCAAATTAAACACAAGACAAAAACTGTATACTTATTTTTATCTTTATACCATTTATTTATTGAGGAAAATCATCAAATATTTTATATGAGTGGCAAAAGTAAGTGAACGTTTTCTTTAAGTTTCAGGTCTGACCTGACCTGTGCAGCAATAAGTGCAGCTTAACAATTCTGGTAACAGTTGGCCTTTCTGTTGGAAAAAGGTTGGTACTTTGATTTGGCCATTCCAACCACTTGATTTATTTATTTTATTCTTTGGTGGAACAATAGTGTACTTAGTGTTGTTGTATTTTGTCATGACCCACTTTATTTAAGATTCAGTTCACAGACAGATTTCCTGACATTTTACATCAATGATGGCAAGTTATTGTGACCCAATTGAAAAACCCAAATGCTGATCCCAACACCACCATGTTTCATAAACTGTATCTAAGGTTCTTATGCTAGAATGCAGTGTTTTCCTTTCTACAAATATAATGCTTCTCATTCAAATAATAAAAAATCTGCACTGGTCTCTACAAAACATTTTCCTTCCTGGCTTGTCCAGAGGACGATTAGCAAATTGTAGACAAGCAGCAATTCTTCTTTGTTGATGCCATGATACACTTCCACAAAAATGTATTTTGAAAATCTAACATTAATATATTGCTGTTTTTTCAATTCATTTTTTTAAAAAGTATTTTTCATTTTTTTCTCAGCTTTCACTTTCAAATTAACTGCTAATTCATGGGGTTGGATATTGGATTACGTTCCTCAGTAAACAAATAAACTAGTACAGTATTTTTATCTCATTTATTTAATTTCACTCTATTTACTTTTAGGGCTTGTGGGAAAATCCTATGATAAGGTCACATTTATGCAGAAATACAGATACTGTTAAAGGCTTCACAAGCATTTATGCACCACTGTATATACTATGTCATAGTTCATGTTACTGTATGTAAATTCCAACTTTTGGTGTGAAAAGTGATGTTTGGTAGTGTTGAATGAATGATTTGTTTCTTACATATGGATAGATGATTGATGGTTATTTGTTTTTTTTATACTGTGTTAGGATACCTTTCAGGCTAGCAAAGTCCATATGGGTGGTGGCAAAACTGTTTAGCATAGAAGGCCATACCATACAAGGCAGGGGGTAGATAAGGTGACCAAAGGCAGCAGTTCTAAGACCAGCAAAGACAGCCATTTCTTTACAGATGAAGCCGTCAACGTTTTGCTGCATAATAATAACGCTGTTGCTATGTTTGACAGAGTAATTGTTTTGTGGCAGACATGTCGCTGTGAGCCTGAAAGCCTAATCACGTTTGGATAATAATCACTGCCAATTGCCACTGGCATGTCTTCAGTGGTGTATGCTGGCTCACCATCTAGTGCTACGATGCTGTGTACATTGCACTCAGTAAGCAACTGCAGATGGCGCCTCCTGTTTGGGTCTCAAGCTATGTTTTTGGGCCATAAATCATGTATGGCGAGAGGGGTAGGCAAATGGCTGTTTCAAAGGGTGGTACATGTCGTTCAGATGGATAAAACTGAGCAACTGTTGTTATGATGGGGAATAAAAGAAGAGTTGTTGCAACTCAACACTCATCAGATACAAGTGCTGCCTTGCTTTGAGTGTTTAGCTTGTTTGAAGTTCAGACAAACCATGCTAACGGGGCTAACAATAGACAAAAGGGTCATGCCGCTAGCTGACACTAATGGGCAATGCTAGCTTTCATTCTTTGTTAGTCAGATTAGCATTTGGCTGAACTATCCTTTCAAGCTGTAGGCCTGTGTCGCATTGCTGGGGTTTTCAACCTCTAATCCTGAATGGGCTCGTCTCATTGTTGTTTTGTGTTTTCCCTATGCTAACAAACAACATACTAATCAAGCCATGAATTGCTAAGCTTGTGCTTCAGAACTGTTTACTGTTTGTGAACCTGCACAGATAGGAGGAAAAAGTATACGTGGAACAACCAATATGTTATGTTTGTGTCATTTTGGATAAAAGCAAATCGTGAAAAAAATGTAAATGTAAATGTAAACATGTATAGAGTCATTGCTAATGACAAAAAAAATAAAAATAAAGATTACCATGATGTTGCACTATTTTCTCTTTTGTTGTTTGTTCCTTTTACCTAACCCCAGGTCCTGATGTGCAACTGCAATCAGTGGCAAAGCCAAGAATTTATTTCAGTGGGGGTTGAGGAAAAATGCCCAATAAAACCACCGCCTTCTAGTGTTAATTGTGATCAATTGTGGTTTTGGTGGGAAAACCTTGTGCTTTATATGTGATGTGTGATGGGTCACCTGAATTAACTTCAGAGAAGTCAATTGGATCCAAAGTCAACACAATTTATTATGTCAAATGATCCAACTTGGTGAGAAAACTGTCCATTCCCTTATGTAGGCACAAGTAAGATCTGCTGACGTAATCTGCAGTAGAAACAACTTACAAAATATCACATACAATTAAAGATCACTTTCTGTGTTGTTAACTCTTTAGAAGTCACAGTTGTCTTGGTGGTAAAAGCATG
>JBBPDA010000081.1:28819818-28843504 GCA_037974385.1 Arnoldichthys spilopterus
TATGTCTGTGTGCGTGCCCCCCTGCAGCAGAATAACCCTCATATGTCAGACAAGCAAAGGCCCTGCAGGAACGCACACACACTCTTCTAGTTTTGCTATGGATTTTTTTTTTCTTTTTTTTTTGGGCAAAACATCCAATTTTCTCTCATTTATTTCTTTTCCCATGCTGTCCTCCTTCTTTTTTGGCACAGCAGTCTGGGCTGACCTGAACCATCTGCTCTCCATACTGCAAGGAGGGGCCTGGGCCCCAAGCACCATTTTTTCTTTTTATTTTGACTAAACAGATCAGCCTTGTCCATCCCTTCATCCCTTGTTCCCTCCCTTGGCATTCCAGAACTCTCGGGACCCTTTGTAGAAGCAGCCTTGCTGGGAGGGAGACAGGACAGATCGGGTCAAGGACGGCTGCCAGTCTCCTACATTGCCCCTCCTCTCCAATATTACATCACTTTCAGCCACTATGCGAGGTGCTGTGTAGACACCTCTAAGCAAAATGACTCACAGTAAAGCCGTACTTGTCAGAGCTGCTCAAGGCAGGCCATGATGACCTGGAGTGAGGGAGGGGTATGCAAACAAGGGCCTATCTGCACCTGAATCCCAGGAGAAAATAGCTAGCTTTACAATGACTTTACATTTCAGACGTTTGTTTAAAATATCAGTGTTCACAAAAAAATCCTCCTTCAGAGGCTGGCATGAACGTATAGTAAGAAAAAAACTCTTAATTGGTGTATAACGTTTACATTATGTGGGAGTTCTTGAAATGCTTCATTTTCTTGTATCTCTTGAAATATTTGATACCACTTACGAATGATTACCCTGGTTCATAATTGGCATAACTGACATGTAACTGTAATAACAGTTACCCATAACCATTACATGACACTTATCTGTCTTATGTTTATGGAATATACCAGAATGGGTAACACTTTTCTGTAGGGTTCTGTTTATACAGCTACATAAACATTTTGATGATAATTGACATAAAATATCAAAACTTATAAAACCTTATTCTAACAAACATCAGCTGTCAAAAGCTGCTTCAAATTCCTTAACGATGTAATTTCAGCTCAGGAAGTGTTCTTTCTGACATGTATATACGTACATATGTATGTGTTATGTAGCCATATGAATTCTGTCTTTCACTAAAGTGTTACCCCAGAATGTGAGACCTGCAGTGACATGTTTATGCCATGGTTATGTCAATGTCAAGTAGCAGGACACAAGTTAAGTGTTACCAAAAGCTTGTAAAAAAGCCCTAATTGGATTCTGGCATCGCTCCAATAAAACACTTATTTTTTCAGATTTATATTTGAGTGTCAGAAGCTAAGAATCTGTAAAGGAATGAAGAATGGAGCTGTAGATGATGAAATGATTGAGAAAGAGGTAGAACATCAAGAATGAAGTTAATGAATGAGGGAAATGCATATACAGAATGCCTCATATTACAGTAAAGTGACATGAAAGCGGCTTATTTGTCACTGTGAACACGCTCAATCACACACAAAGTGCACCACAACGAAATGTGACCTTTGCATTTTACCCATCACACTTGCACACATGCAGCAGCAGGCAGCAGTGTAGCAGCACGGTACCTTGCTCAAGGGTACCTCAGTGGTAACCGGGCTGGGACTTGAACCTGCAGCCTTTTGTTCACAAGGTTTTAACCACTAGGTCACCACTGCCATCACAAAAGTGACCAAAAGTGATGGTTTTTAATATGACAAGTGATCTCAGACTTTTCAATGATAGTATACATCACTTTTAGTCTGTATGAGAGGTGTTGTGCAGCATCTAGCAACAGTAATCTGTATGTATCATGACACATAGGACTTATGGGGGATATACAAATGAGGCTGATCACCTCAGCCTGTCTGGACCTGAATTGGATAAAAGGCAGCACCTGGGGGATAGAAATAGCCTCAATTATGTAAAACTTTGGCAGTGACTAATAATCACGGCTATCCCCCCGTCAGTCTGCAGCTCCGCTTTTGCATTCATTAGGCAAATGTAAGCAACAAGCCTCCGATTAATTATGTAACCACAATCCAATGGCAATGGCTAATGCCATGTCGATGCTAATGCTTAGAGGCTAATGCTTAGATGTTTTGTTAGAAAGAAGGCAATCGATTCACTGCGGCATTCCATTCCGATCGCGGCTAGTTTTAGCTTTTACGTTATTATTTTTGCATACATTATTCTATAGACTTTATGTTATGCTGAAGCTCAAATTCCATTATCTTCTTTTAGAAGATCCTGTGGATTGATTTTTATATCTACTTGCCAGTTGCTGGAAGGGAGCCTAGCTCAGGGCTTTTTTTAGCGACCTCATTCAGAAACCATCCAATATACATAGTTTGACAGCAATTGCAATATGCAGTTATGCTACAGGGCAGAAAGTACTGAAGACATCACAGATTTTTTTTTTATTTAAAAAGTTTTAAAAAATTAACAGCAAAGTCATTTTTCCAGCAACCAATTAAGTACACTGTTTATTGACATTTACCTACAAAAAAGTTAGCTAATGATACAAAATATATTGCTGCAAAATAACAACATGCTTGAATCCAAGGCATCTGTGGGAGCTCACCAACTGACTTCCTCGCATTGACCAGTCAATTATAATTATTCACAAAGGAAATAAATGAACACGCCTCATTCAGTTCATTCAGCCTTTTAGGAGCATTTGAATGGGAGAATCTGGTAGATTTCATGAGAGCGGCAATAAATGTCTGTAGAAGAATCAATGAAGCATTAGCTAGTTAAAGACCACTGCTGCAGACATTTGTGTGATGGCCTGAATCAACCCTTCACATGGCATTATTCTGACTTTTTGGCCCATTCAGTTTCCTTTAAAAATAAACCCTCAGAAATATATAACTTTTTAAAATTTTATTTGGATTACAAATGAGTTGATTGCCTAAAAAACAACACAAAACAAAAACAAAACAAAAAAACTCATGAACTCAGGATTCCAGCCAATTTAGTGTTTTCCAATTTCATAATACTTTCATTCATGCCATGCCACTAAGTGTTGCTTCTGAATCAGTGTCTTTCCAATATCTTGACATTGATCAAAGAAAACATCCCTCAGAGTTTGTCAAAGTAATACTAGCAGGCTGCAGTAGTGTGTTAAGAGGTCTGTGTGTGTGTGTAAATGTGTTGAGTGCTAGGGTGTAAGATGTTCTGGACAGGCAGCTCAGCAGTAATCAAAGCCCCACCCTGTCGTCCTTTGTTTAACCCCCAAAGGCTAACTTTTCTGAACGCAGAGACCTGAAAAGGCTTCTGGATCAAACATTCCAGCGTTCAAGGTCGAGGACCATCCAGATCAATCATGTCAAATTCAAAAGCTTCACAGGCAGACTGGAGTGAGAGTATGCTATGCATAGCAGTAAACATGAGAATATGGAGGCATGCTGAAATTTCTTGGCTTGGATCAATTTTATTTTAGCACATAGTCATTTCTTACATTACATGACAGTTAATACCATTCAGAATGTGTAAGTCAACATTAGATCTCTGTGAGAGAAACCCCCAAAACTAAAAGGCTAGTGTTACATAAAATTGAGGTTGAGTGATTCAAGTAATCATCTCATTAACTGCCAGGAAGTGGGTATGTTAGGGCAGGAAAACCTCTAAAATGTGCTCTGCAGGGGGATTCTGGGACCTCTTTTTGAGATAAAAGAGAACGAATATGTAGGTAAACATGATTAAATCTTTAAAAAATGTTCTCCATTCTCATTCCAGTTATAAATCCATTGTTTTTGTGATGACACAAAATCCAGCACATTTACCTGTACAAAAAACATTACATTTATCTTCCTAATCAGACGGCGTTAAAAATGAGGCATAATACAGTGCTGCCAATAAGGACACAGTTCATTTACATAAATCAGTCTTAAAAGCTTTGTAACAAAGCCAGCCTGTTAATTCTATAGGATAAATGGGGCACAATATGATGAAGTAAACATTAATTTTGTTTTTGGTACATAAATTCACACAAACCTTATAAATTGACCTGAGGGGGAAAAATACAATATAATAAATTGGTTCTTTGCATTAAGGAAGAAAAACATGTTTTTTCATTTTCCCCCATGCAATTAATGCAAATTTACAGTTTTACTTGGGAAAATTTAATTAAATTGCTTGCTTGTTTCTGCTTAGAGCAATATTTTTTCAGGTCAAGCCAACAAATAAAAAGAAATAAAAACCGCAGTGTACTACAGTGTGTTTTAAATACTAAAACAAAATGCTAAAATGGTTTCAAAATGCCTTGGAGTAACCTTTAATTTTACCTATTAATACTTAATATGGTTGTTTATCCAGTAAAAGTATTAGATATTGGAGTAAATGTGGTTAAAGCAAGTCATTTATTTTTCATACTGTTTGGGGCTTTCCCAACCAACGAGTTAACTTGTACTTTTGTATCTTACAGGTGATTCTGATCCTGACCAAGCTTTATGACTTCCACTTGGGCAGTGTCACTGAGAGCTCCCTATGGAGGTAAGAGGTATTCACCCCTCTGTCTATTTCCCTTACGCTCTCTCTCTTCCCCTCTCTCTCTCTCTCTCTCTCTCTCTCTCTCTCTCTCTTTCTGTCTGTCTCTCTCTACAACAACCTGTTCCCCAGAGTCAGTACTGTCTCTGTTCTTCTGTAGCCTTCAGCAGGTAAATAAGTTGGCGCTTGTGCTGGAGATTAGTAGGCTTGAATATCAGTCTCGTACGCCGCTGTCCTTACACCTCCTGTGGGAAAAGCTGGAAACAGATGAAGAGAGACAGAATGCAGAGAAGGAGCAGACTCCAACAGCCAGAGACTGAAATAACACAGGGATCCAAAGTCATCTATGCTGAAGAATGAGCATTAGACAAACTTGAACAAGTTTTGTGCTCTTACAAGATAGTAACACAATTGAAAATAATTGAGCTGCTTTTTTTAAATTACAGCTTTCTTCTATACTACAATTTTATCAAAATGCTTTAGCAAATGCTTAATCAGAAATTACCTTTATCGACTTTCTACACTTCACTCATGAGCTACTTTATCCATAACTACTGTTATTAACCATTTTTTTAAACTGACCTTAGCCACTTTCTTCAAATCTAATTCCATAGAACAGCATGCACTGTACATTGTAAAAATGCTTGATATTACTTAAATTGGGAAAAAATGTCAAATAGCAACAGCAAAGATGATAAAATCCAAAAATAGTGTATCAACATAGAAGATGCGCCAAATTACCCACAATCAGGAAACAGTATATGACAATTTACTATGAAAATATGATATTTTGGTAAATGACTGACAAAATAACATGTCACAAACAATTACTCTAAAACTTATAGTAATATTCTTCGCATTTATTCTATATAAATTTTCAATGTGCATTACACCATTTAGCAAAAACATTTTCAAAATAAATCTCATAAATATATATTACATTATAATGTATTACAGTATATTTATAGATTATATAAATATGCTGTAATTGACCATAATTTTATGTACTTTTTATGTAATGTAAATATGAGTCTAATCTGACTGTTCTTTATCCAATAGAAACCTAAAACAACTAGTAAAATGCATTTCTTGAAGAAAGTCAATGACTGCTGTGCAGCAATGTTAGAATTTTTTTGGTTCTAGGGTTTATTAAGTGGTTGTAAGGCAGTTTAGATAGTTGCTAGGGTGTTTGTAGGTGCTTTTGCAGTGGCACAGTGGTTAGGGAGTCATTTAACACCAATATAATCTTAGTTTTGATTCCCAGCTGGGGGTTTCCTTTCTGTGTGGAGTTTGCACACTCTCCATATGTCTGCATGAGTCTCTGGATCTCTATTACAATCCAACATGGATTGGTATTTTACCCTCTTTGATACAATGCCAACAGAAAAGCTGATTATATTCTTACAAATGACACATGGTTAAATAAGTATACCTTTACAATTATCACATTTTCAAGTCCATAAAATTAGATTAGTGTCAGGCTTTTTCCTGGCATGTCCTTAAATAAATAAATAAATAAATAAATAAGCAAAAACCTAAATTATTTCTTTTTCAATTACTTGTATAATTCAAAGGAATAACTGACAGAATATTTAACTGACATAATAATTCATAGCTGCAGCCCTAGAAAGAAATTGACCAGTATGGGAGGCATTCCAGGAAAAAGCCTTTCCTCTCCAAAAAGAACATTAAAGTAAGACTGCAATTTGCCAAGGGACATATAGGCAAAGATCAGGCTTTGGAATAATGTGTTCTGGACAGATGAATAAAAGATAGAGTTATTACAGTTACAGTACACATGTGTGGTATGGAACATAGACAGATTTTCAGGACAAGAACTTCATTTTAACTTGTTTATGGTTTAGGTTGCTTGGTGCCTCAGGGACTGGGCAGCTTGCTGTCATTCATTCAGCAATGAATTCTGCATTGTATCAAAGAGTGCTTGAAAATAATGTGAGGCCATCTGTTCAAAAGTTTAATTTGAGCTGGACTTTTGAGCAGAATAATGGTCCTAAGCACAATAGCAAATTCAACAAAGATTCTGGACAGTTGTGCACAATACCGGCAAGACATTTTTTCTGGTAAAGAGGCAATACTATCTTCTGAGGTCATGGGTGTATTTAGATTTTTACATCTATTGATATTTTTGTTGAATACATGACACTTTATAAAGGTGTAAGTGTAAGTGTATTGTCTTTATGTCACTATATGAAATAGGGCAAAATGTTTGCTTTTTGAAATGTGTTGAAGAAGCCAATAATTTCAATAGCATGCATGGTCGCCAACTATCTCCTACAGAAAGTAGCTGTAGTTTACCCAGAAAATTGCTAGATGTCACTAGACACACGCTAATTTGCATATAAATGAGGTCATCACGCTACGTTGACCTTTTGCCCAAAAAATCATGTGGCGGTCTTAGCTGTCTTCTCAATACTCAATACGGACGTGGTCTGTTGTATGCTCAAGGCTGATCTGCAGGGAATATTGACCACAAAGTTGTACAGAAAGTAGCTAAGGCTTGTCAAAAATGTCGCTATATTTGTTGCTAGGCACGTTTTTTAAAAGAAAAAGTCGTAAAGGGGGTCTGAAAAGTTGTTAGAAATAGTGAAGTCGCTAAGTTGGAAACACTGATAGCATGTACTTATATATTCACTCTATACATTGTGGCCATTTTTTACTGGCTAGGTTCTAGCAACCACAGCGACCAGTATGGTACAGTAAATTATGCTGCTGCTGACTTTTATTTTTAATAATTTTTTATAGTGTAACAAAACCAGCATGTGTTTCATTTTGGATGCTTGCATGGTAGTCACCAGCAAACCAGCATATGTTCATGCTGAGTAACCAGCTAAATTAGCACCACACCAGCAATAACTACCATGAAATTTGTCCAGGTCTAAGCTGTTTCCTTTCAGTACATTAGTGTTACTTTTAGCCATTTTCCACAAATGACTGATTTAAAAATGTGATGTTATTTAAGCAATTCCAGTTTCAAGATAAATCTCATAAATATATATTACATTATAATGTATTACAGTATATTTATAGATTATATAAATATGCTGTAATTGACTATAATATTATGTAATTTACTTGTAAATATGAGTCTAATCTTACTGTTCTTTATCCAATAACCTAAAATAACCACTTTTTTTTTTTCAAAACAACCACTAACCACTTTCTTCAAATCTGCCATTAACCACTTTCTTTAAAACTGCTGTTTTCCACTTTCTTTAAAGCTACCATGCCTGGCTGGTATAAAATTGGCAAGTGGAGCTAAGTACCTTAAACAGAAGGTATAAAAATCTTTTAAAACATTTTTGGCATCCACTTCCCACTCCCATTCTTTGCTGATAATTTTGGAATTCTGTGGACTTATGAACAATAATACTACTAACAGATTGTGTGAAAAATGTGATTTGGATAACATGTCACTTTAGCCTTGGTTGTAGAATACAAACAGATAATTAGTGAAATATGACATGATTTTTTTTCTGTAGTGATTTCTACAACTAATATCACAAGTGAGTTTTATAGAATCTGGGTCCAAGCCAATAATGAGCAAGCCAGTGGTAAAAAAAACTACTTAAGCTGGAGGAAGAAACCTTAGAAGGAACCAGGAAATCCTCCTCTGGTTGATACTAATAGCAATAATAAATGCAATAACAAAAAACAATCTCAGTTTCTAGAGGTGGCAGCTAAAAGCCTAAAGCTTGAAGCAACATAACTAGCATATGCATAAGAAATCCATAATAGCCTAGTCGGGGACAGGTGATCGGGAGGCCCCAATTATGGATGATCTGGTTGAAGGCACAACAGGGGCAGCAGTTTCTAATGTACAGGTTGGCTACAATGACTATGGACTGAGTGTTTTCCAGAGGTAAACGATATCAATCAGAAGTAAAACATAAGAATGAAGGAGGCAAGTCAAGGAAGGGTCAGGATCACTTTTTACATTGAGCAAAACACCCTTTGATTGTGATGAAGGGAGACTTGGACGCAAACAGTTCAGAACTTTTAATGAAACCAATACGAATAAAAGTAAAAAGGGTAATCCACAAAACAAGGTCAAAATCCAGGCGAAGGTCAATCAGGAGTAAACGGGTAAACGCAGAATCCAGAATCAAAAGCCAAAAAAACACGCAAGGTCAAATACCAGGAAAATCTAAACATGAATAAACGCTCAGAGTTGGATCAAAGATACAAGACTTTACACCCCTCCTGTGTCTCATGCAGGTATATATATGGCCCCTAATCAGTCCCTAATGCATCGCACCTGGGAGGACTGGCTTGGAGGAGATCAGTATTTGGGTGATGGTGACCGATGTCGGCCACCAGGTGGAGACATAGCTCCTCCCTCAGGTGAGGGAGGCTTGGCCCTTACATTGATAGTTCCATGCTGGGGATCTTTTTAGCCCTAACCTCCAGCTTGACCTAATTGCAGTCTACAGTAAATACTGTATGTCAAGTTAGACTGATTGAATGAATATCCAGCCAATTACAGCCAGCCCATCAGACTGAAAGAGAGTCTGTTGAAGAAATGTTTAGTATTAGAAGAAGACAATTTTCTGGCATGAATTGATACTGCATTAGGCTAAGATAGTTAGTAATGTATAATTTACAGTTGCAGTGTTATTGTACTTAGCAATTCCAGCTAACATTACTCATGGAAAATAAAGCCTAAAATAAATTATTTATGCAAGGTGCTAGCCTGGTCAGTTATATTTCTTCAGCCACTTTCTTCTAAAAAAACATTAGCCACTTTCTTCAAACATACCATAAGCCACTTTCTTCATAGGATCTTCACAGGCTGGAGGAAGCTAACTCTGCGTTTTCCAAATTTCAGGCCTATGAAAGTTGCTACTTTGTCTCTCATTAGCCATGTTCTGGAAGTCATCTGGCTTCACGTACAACTGACATCTCCTTTTCTACCACTTTGTAGGTCAGGGCAGTGTTACAGGATATCTGAAGCACTTTTTCATGTCAGTGGTGAAGGTTTAATGGCTCTTTGTGATCTAAGGCAGCTAGTGGTTTTGCGTCAAAGTGCCGCCAAGCTAGACAGAAAGAGACCATAATGTCATATGGGAGCTTATATACAGAAATAGCTTACATTTGACTTGGAAGGCTCTCTTGTGACACTTTCTGGACCTGAGTATGGTATAATACTGCAAGGATGCAAAGGGGTAGTTTCTGAATGTGAGATAAATTATTTTTTTTGCCGCAGTATATGGCAGTGTATACATAGCCATTTCATGCATCATGGGCTGATTGAAAAGACCTTGATTGTGATAAAGCCAAATCTAAATACAACAAAATCCATAGGCACTATGCAGATCCAAGTGTAAATGTATCTGCTTTTTTCAAGTCACACACAATATCTTTATTCCTCCTGACTTACAAAACCCTGGAATTTTCAGAAAAGCTGAGACATTTTATTAAATGCAATAAAAACAAAATTCTATAATTAAACTGAAAAAAACTACAAACAATTGAATTTTAATGCTTTGGCTAATGAACTTAATTGAATTTATTAAATATAAACAAATTTGAATTTGATGCCTGCAACACACTAAACACAGAAAAAAAAATAATAAGAAGAAGAAGGGCTTTGTGGAAAGTCAGTGGTTTTAGTTGTAGTATGTGGCCTAAATAAAATGTGGACATTCTTATCTGGCTAGTATACATAGCCCAGCCTATATGTGATTATTATTCTGTAAAAGGACAAAATTGTTGATGGGATTGTAGAATGCAGAATGCACCACCTTTGTGAAAAGAAGCCTTTGCATAAAAGTGATGAGGTGAAGAACTGTAGAATATTTCCAGTTGAAGCTTTTTATGCTTTGGAATTTATAAGGTAAAAGGAATAATCTGTTTACCGAATAAGCATGTTTGTATGTCACCACTTTCTACATACTTACTGTATGTTGATGTTGAGATGATGACTTGGAGGCTTGCCAAGCCTCTTATCATCCCCCTATCTAAATTGAATATTTTCTGGCTCTTTGATTTCTGCATCATCTTGCTGTAATCCATATACAGTAGGTTTCCAAGCAACAGATTACTTCTAGTCCTTGTTTAAATGTATTTTGGATCAGTACCTAGATAAGATCTATGTCATCATTCTTTTGCCATGTAGTTATTATGCAGCTGAATTCTGTTTTTAGTGGCTGGTTGTTTGGTTTTCTAGTTGATGGGCACAATACCCCTTGCAGCATGTTGTGAGTGTGTGGGATTTCAAGGTTATAGCTTCTACTCAGGTCACATGAAATAGGTCTCATTCACTTTTGTCAGTTTAGCAGAAAGAGGGATATACCATGGATATATTATTATTTCCAGAGTCTGAAACCAGTTCATTGTTTGACCATTGTTAATTGAAACAACAGCAACATAATAACTATGCACATTAAAATATTCTTTAGGAGCACACGTAAGAGAATTTCTACAGGATAAACAGCACATTAAGCACCTAACCAGTTTCTCATTGTTATTAATCAGAATCAGAATCAGAATCTGATAAACTGCATTAACTACATCGATACCAGCACTGGCCCAAACACAATTCACACAGCCCAGCTCTACAGCAAGCAGACCTTTATCCTGGTATTCTGCATTATCCCACCACAAAGCCCCTGGAATCCTTAGGCTCTGCACAGCCCAAGCCACAATCCATCACAATGACGGGCCAGGGCTACCACGGGATTCCATGTTGACAAAACGAGGGCAGCCACGATCATATTCAGCTTTCTGCAAATGAGGCCTGGTGGGATGCGCTGCCTTTTCTCTTGTCGTTTCCCCTGGTGAAAGGTGCACGTGCCTTGAGAAACAATGGAGCTCTGGCCCTGACCACTTTCTTCAAAATGACTGTTAGTCGTTATCGCCAAAGCCACTGTTAGCCACTTTCTTCAAAACAACCGTTAGTCACTCACAAACAACATTAAAACACGTCATGACTTAGTGCTGACTACTTATATGAAAGGTACTATTAGTGGCCACTGTTAGCTGCCACTAGCCACTGTTAGCTGCTCTTGTTAGCCATTTTTTCCACAACAAGCATTAGTGTAAATATTTTCACTAAAAAGTAGCATTAGCCATTTTCTTCAGAACAACAATTAGGTGCTTTCTTCAGCACATCAGTAACCCCCATTCTTTGGAACAACAGTTAGCCGTTTTATTCAGAACAACAGTGACACTTTCTTCAGAAAAATAGCAGTTTTCTTCAAAACATCAGTTACCTGATTTTTTTAGAACTTTGTTTTTAAAACTACTACTACCATTAGCTAATTTCCCACCAAAATGTCAGCTTTCACAGTTAAATTTCAACCGCTTTGCTCAGAACAACAGTGCAGTTAGAGCCTCTTTCTTCAGGACAATTAAACGCTTTCTTCAGAAAAACAGTTACCTGTGTTCTTTAGAACAGTTAGTTGTTTTATTCAGAACAGCCACTTTCTTAAAAACAACAGTTAACCACTTTTTTCAGAAGTTATCAGTTTTCTTTAAAACAACCGTTACCTGTTTTTTTCATAATTTTTTGTCTTCAAAATGACCACTTTCTTCAAAAAGATCATTAGCTAATTTCCCACCAAAATGTCAGCTTCCACAGTTAAACTTCAGCCACATTGTTCAGAACAACAGCTTTCTTCAGAACAACAGTACAGTTAGCCTCTTTCTTCAGAACAGTTAACCCCCTTCTTCAGAACAACAGTTACCTGCGTTGTTTAGAACAACAGTTAGCTGTTTTCTTCAGAACAGCCATTTTCTACAAAACAACAGTTATCCACTTTCTTCAAATCAACAGTTAGCTGCTTTCCTTAGAACATCAGTTACCCACTCTCTTCAGAATAACAGTTAGCTGCTTTTTGTTTCCAAAATGACTTTCCTCAAAAGGGCCATTTGCTAATCCCCCCCCCCCCCCCAAAATAACAGTTTTCACAGACCAGTTCTTTACAAAGTCCTTTAACGAAAAAGTGATGCCATGTGGCATGCCACCATTCTTCTTGTGCTTCCTGCCTTCCTGTGGTTAATTGAGATCATTGTTTTGTTACAGTAGAGGCTTGTGAACTCAGCAGCCATGGCTAGACAGCTGCTGACTTTTAGAGAAAGGTCAGAGGAGTTCCAGAAAAATCGACATGTCCATTTTAATGAACAGCATGACCTTAAACAATGGAGATAGATCAGTCATTTTTGGTACATGCTACTTAAAGTGTACTGCTCTGTCTGTGGGTGCGAGCCAACATGAAGGGAACCTCCACGTCTGACACACTTCCTCAAAGTGCCAAGTCAGATGAAGAGAAAATGCATTATTGCTGTTGGGCTAAGTATGGAGAATCAGTAGGGAGATACATAGCAACCTGCATGAATGATATTCAGCTGCACAGCCTCTGGTAATGATGAGGTAAACAGACTGGGTAAAGAGTATAAATGAAGTGACTTGAGTATTTCAGTCCACAGCAGCATATGTCAGGCCATGAAGAAAGCTACATAAATGGTCAGTACCTGTCAAAAATAATAACGTTTATGCAGTTCATTTTTTCTGTTTTATTTGCATACAGTTGACTACATGATTAATAGAGAATCTTGGTTCAACCTTGGCATTACTCTTCAATTTTACAGTTCAATTTTATTTGAGATTTTTTGTCAAAAATGATATTTAAATGTGTATTGTATATTGGTACAAATCAGCAGGGGCTTAATGACTTAATGGATAGTGATGATTTATATTGACCTGACTACAGTACTTAAGAACATTTTTAAATGATCTATACTTCTCTTGATATACACTTTTTTTTTAATGAGGAATCTGGTGGCAGAGGCAGACCACAATTGCTGTTGTTAACACAAAGTGTAAATGCATATGGGAACCTATTAGCTTGGAAACCTGTTGAGACATAACACCAGGTCTTGTGTGAGCCCACTGCTGATGCACACAAATTGTAAAAATACTGAGCTAAGAACTATGTTGCTAGGTTGTTGGTGTTTAATAAATATAACATTAAAATAATAATAACAATATCTTTTATTTTGTCAATTTAACTGTGTTTCTATGATTCTGTAGAAAATTCCAAAAGCTTTTTATTCTACAACAAAACCAGTGCATTTAGTAGGTTGTTCCAGTCACTGGGTTCTCTAAATTCACTGTGGCACAACACAACAATGCACTGATGTTAAAAAAATACTTTTTAATTCTTAAGTATTTTAAAAGAAACTACTCCAGTACTTTAATTCAACAATAGTTTTGACTGAACAACTTTCACTTGTAATGAACTAAATTCTCAACAGAAGTATCTACACTTCGACTCAAGTAATCAAGTTTTGTACTTTGTCCACCACTGCAAATCACTGGTCACAAAGCATGATTACAATTAAACTGCATCTGACAATTCTTCCCATTAAAAAGGCCTGATTTCTAGCATGAGGTATGACATCTACCTTAAGCATAATTTCTAGATTCCTAGCTTATCAGAATAACTGAGAAATCCTGCTATATAAAGTTAACTTACATTTCAATGTAAATGTAACTGGTGTAGATAATCTGACTGTCTAAGGGTGTCAGACTGTTTGTGTGTCAGACTGATTGAAAAGCTTTAACTGCAGGCCATGACATGCAGCATAAAACTTCAGTGTGTTTCCAGTATAGTGGAAATACAGGGTAAAATTTGCAACTAAACATTTAATATTTGATGCAACTAAAACATTCACAACTAACAACAACAACAGTGGTTCACATGTCGGTCATGCAGAATTTATTGCTTTCTCTACACTAACATGGCTGATACAGTGTGTCAGGTGACTTTTAAGATATTTGTGTTCAGTCAGGTTTGTTAGTGTAGAGAACATAATAAACGAGTGTTTGCCATTCCTGCTCTTGCTCTTCCTGCCCTGCACATTTAAGCGCACTTTCCCCCCAACACACCTTATCCAACTAATCAGCTTAATAACAAACCAACCAAGCGGGCGTGGGTGTGTTAAAGCAGGGAAAACACAAAAATATGCAGGAAAGAGAAGCTCCAGGACCAGGATTGGGAAACACTGTATTAAGCAATGCAGGATGCAGGTACCCAAGAATGGAGTATAAGGTCATCACTGCAAGTGAGAAGGTTTACCATTTATATTGCTGCTATTTACACAAATTTCAATGATGACTATGATAACATAGTACATTTCAGACAATAGCCTACATTAGAGACCCAAGACAAGTAAACAAAATATAAATTAATTTATTTATTTGCATGATCACTGGAACACATATAATCTTAGCCATGCCACTGACTAAAATGCACCAACTGCTAAATAGAATCAGCAAAGTTTGTTTTGAAGACATTAAAAACCCATCACTACATAAAAAAGATCCAGTAATTAACATTTACCCACTGAGCAATGAGAAGCTGCTGGGAATCAAATTGAAGCTCAAGTGTTAGATGGTTAATTCCAGTAGTCAGCTCTCTTTAGCAAAGAATCCTAGTCACGCGTGATGACCCTAATTATTCCCATGTAATTACCCTCTCTTTGGCCTGTGGGAAAATACCGAAAGGATAATAAAGTGCTCAACTCTCAATGTTAGCATTATTCTCAGCACCTCCCCCCATGCTTAATTTGCTAATGAAGATGTCTGCTACAAACATAAGTAGTATATATATATACATACACACACACTACTACTACTAGTTTCACACTACAGGCAAATGTCAAAACTATTATGATAGGCTGGGCTGTGATGTAAGTTTCTTCTGTTTTCTTACAGTGATGACTGATGGCTTTTGATGTGTCACGGGAGATAATCACTTATCAACTTTCTATAACTAGTTGATCGGTTCTCTGAAATTGCTTCTCAGCCTTTCCAAGAGTGGAGCTAGAACGTCCAACTACTTCTCAAACTGACCAAACGATGTCCTGAAGTAGGTCCAAAAGTGGCCTTTGATTGAGTTTCAGCTTCTGAACTGAGTAGTAAAGCTTCATGCATTCTTTGAACCCAAAGATATAGAAACAGCTTATCACTTGCTGACTCCATTGTCGCATGTTTTTTTTTTGTGAAAATATGTGTTTTACTTTTTATGAAAACTATAATATGAATTATATTATATATATGTAGTAAATTTGATATATGTAAATTATATATAAATGTACTATATATATAAATTATATTTATGTAGTAAATTTCATTTGTCTTATGTTTACACAGGGATTAATGCAGATCTTTATTCTTGAGAGAACAAAATAAGCTGTACATTAAAAATCAAGAAAATATTCCAGGCATCCATATGAACCAGAGTCAAAACAATATCACACAGCCATATCATCTCAACTAAACAGCTCAACTATAACATGCATGCGCACAATTATTTTGCTGCCCAATGGGAGTGCTGTTAAAGGAATGGTAGCTTTTCGCAAACAAAACAGAAATGTAGAGGGAACTGAAAATTACAATAATTGTATAACGAAGCAGTTTCCCTTATTACTGTACCTTGTGTTGACTTAAAGTGGCCTTTCTGACATTGTTTTACTCCTGTCTTTATTTAATTAGCTGACTTTATAAAGAGAACTAATCTAAAAGTATCAAAAATAACCAGACTACATTAAATTATGTATCCTTTAGATTAGGTTACTAATCTACATTATAATCTTTCATTTAAAAAAGTAGGGAAATTTTGGCTTCCAGTAACGTGCAGTGCTGTGGCCTTCACAATCTTGACACCCACAACACACTACAACACACAGTATGTTCTGTTTAACCCTTAAAAGTCCTTACTGCCATTTGCTATATAATTTCAATATAATGACATAATGTTTTTTAAATCAGTTTTTACATAATCCCATACATAGCTTAGATTCTGATTTGACAGGTTCAAGTCCGAATTTCCAGCTTGTTTCTTTTGATGAAATGACAAAAATGCAAAAGATGGATTTTCTTTCCATAAAGCAAAAACAGCAAATTCAAATCGTCACTCAGACACAAATGTTGTAAAGCTTAGAATCCACCCTGTGACTGTGAGCTCTGTTTTATATCACACAAAAATCAAAGTGGTTGCTCCCGTCTCCCATTTAACTGTCAGACCAAGCGGTCTACAATGTATGGACCCCCTGTACCTTTAGTGGTTTCCACCCAGTAGAGGTCCTCAAAAGCTGAGTGCTGACAGCCTTTCAAGTTGCATTGCTCCATTTGTGGTGGATGCTGTGGCTGGCATTGATATTTCACAGGCCAGTGGGTAGAACAGCACTCCGGCCTTTCAGAAGAAGACTTTACCTGATGTCCCTGACCTTTACAAGGACTTGGAATCCACCTGGAGGAGAGCAAGAGTGAGAAAAAGCTCAGCAACTCCAGATTTCCCCAAGGACACAGTCTGCTCCTCCTGTTTGGAATAAGGTTGTTTTGTTTTTGATATCAGCAGCTCGATGGCTGTGGCATTTTATCCCTCAGATGACGGCTTGTTTGGATTGAGTGTGATAGACATTTTTTTATTACTTTTTGGCTTTATAACATTTAATATTTGTACAAGTAGGAGAAACAGCTCAATACCTTCAACATCTTGCATCATTGGTGCTGACACCTATGGCTGCCACTCTTTGACTTATTTTCAATGATTTACTCTCTGCTACACGATAAAAATGAACCATAATCCTGTAATGATGTTGGGTAATTTACCACAGCAACAACAATTTCTAAGTTCTGTGACATAATATACTCTAAAACGTAAAAATCTGAGGCCAGAAATTGGAATTTGAATAGAAATCTTGTCAAATTGCACTGCGATGGTTGGTCTCCTGTCCTGGGTGTACCCTGCCTGAGGCCCGTAGTTGGCTGGGATTGGCTCCAGCTTCCACGCGACCCAGAAATGGAAGAAGCTGTTTAGAAAATAGATGGATGGATATTGTCAAATTTAATAAGAGGCCTTCGATTTGCCTTTCAGGAAAATAGAAACATAAAGAAATCATGATTAAAAGAATAGAGAACAATGGACTTGAACACATAACCCCCTATAAAACTTAAATATTGCAAAAAGGTACAAGAAATCAACAGACCAGACCTCAAACAGTCAAAAGAAAGAAAGAAAGAAAGAAAGAAAGAAAGAAAGAAAGAAAGAAGAGGGATAATTGTATGATGTCTTTCTCCATTAAACACAGTCTAGGTTCAATCAGTTTGTATTTTTATGCAAACTCAAAACAGATGAGAACAAATATACATAAAAGTACTAATCATTACATAGCAAAACAGTTCTAATGAAAAAGTTTAATCAGCAAAGATGTGTAACTGGCGTTCTTAGCCTCATCTGAGACCTCTAAGGTTCAAGATCTACGCTGGCAGAAACACCCAGCTTTGGTTCCTGTGCCACAAGCTATATTCACATGTCTAATAGGACAGACTGGAGATGGGCTTTGACAGGACTTCATCTTAATCTCATGTCATAAGAATTTCACAAGGAACAATCACTCTTAAACCACCATGATGTCAATGAAGAGAACAAATATTACATAAATGTCACAAAACCCATAGAATTCTATACCTAAATGCAATAAATATACTATATAAGAAAATGTTATTTACATAAAGATATTTATTTCAGTACTGGAGATAAGCCCTGTCCCTTCAGTAACCACTTCAACCACAATCAACTATACACAAGCAATGTAGTTTCAACATGTTCTCTCCAAAGTTCAAATTGCCAAATTTAGGCAATCTGGATATAATTCTTAAAGCACTAGTAGTTGAGTGCCAACAATGTAAAGTTTGAATCCTCTCTCTGTTATGAATCATATCTATAATCATCCATAATCTTTAATCCTCCACCATTTTTACTGCTCTGTATTTACTCAAGCTGTGCTATTATTCCTTGGGTTTATAAAAGATAGTACTGGATTCAGCTGTCTAAATTTCATGTTACAAATCAATTTACTCCCTCTGTACCTTTGGGATGCTTTCATAATTCACACATTTCATTATTTAGTAGATCGTTTGTCGAGCTCTCATTCTCGTTTTTCTAGGCTTCCCTCTCTAGGTGGTGGAGACTTCTTCAGTTTACTTCCTGTCATGATAGCAAATGGTAAACTTCACCAGAAGTGTTGTGGGAAAGTGTGGGGGTGCAGGCAATCAGCAGTTCAAGGGCTGTCTGGAGGAGCTTGTTTTGTTTTGGCTGGAATCAAGTTGAAACGTCATCAACCTGCCAGATATGGAAGAAATGAAAAGAATCCAGTTGTCCACCCTGCTTTCATTTGACTTTCTGGCCTTTTCTGCTAGGATGGAGATTTCATATTGAAATGTAGCTCATGGATGTAACGAAGAAATTGATACAAATTGGTTTATTCTTTTTTGTTGTTTTTCTCTTTTTTAAAATTAGCTAGCATTTAATAAAGTATTTTGAATGGTATGTTTGCTAGAAAATAAAGAAGTTAAATAAATTATTCAGTTTTAATTTAGAGATTTAGATGACATATTACTATGCCATATGTCATGCAGATTTGTCATCTGTTACCTTGAAGAAAGTATTCTACTGTACTGAAGTGGCCCATTTACACTGGCTTCAGCATAAGTATGTATAGTCTGAACAGTTGAATTCAAAGCAAATGGCTTTTTGATTTTTTTTTAGAAGGATGGTTCAGGGCTAAAATCAGCAGGCACGTTTAACTAAGCACAGATCACAGTGCTTTCACATGGTTATGACCTCAGATTGTTGAGGTGGTACCAAGAGAGATGTATCAACCAAACAATTTATGGCTAAGTGACCTTTAACCACTTTTTATTCTTCATGAGGAATGTTTTACAGTGAGTAGACATAGAGAAAGCATGATTGAGTGCAAATCTGAATCTAATAAACACTTCAGATGTGAAGTATTTACTGCCTTAAAGAGTTAGAGATTTTTTTTTCAAGGTACTTAGTGAAAAGCTGAAATCCTTTAATAATTCAGAGTTTCTAAATTGAGAGCCTATTTACTTTTTTCCTCTCATTTTACCTTTAGATTAGAATAAAGCTTAATTACTATATTTCAAAAATTAAATCTATGGGACCTTGATTTAGCCAAATTACATATCGGTTGGGTTCTGTATTCTTTAACCCATTTAGAATTTTTTATGTTAGTTTTCTCTACTGTTGCACACATAATTAAAATTGCCACTTAATTATAAATATTTTAAATACTCTTTCAGCGATGCCATATAAGAACCATTTTAATTCCCTACGGAATTTTTCCCCCAAGAACCTTTACATTATGTAGAGGTACTTTTAATCTTTCAAATGGTTCTACACATGTGCAGCAGAGTGACCACAACTTTGGCCATAGTGTCAATGCAAGTGCTCCATAAAGCCACAAACATTAATTTTTTGTTTCCCCACCTCCTGGAATTTTTTGGTTTGGTTTGGTTTTGTTCCTCTCCCCCTGTTGAATATATTTATGGTCAATTACCTGCCCCCCAACTTCAGCACACCTGACCCTCTGATAGTCACTGCATGGCCCTGTTTGATGTAGTCAGGCCTTATAAGTGAAACAGGTTCTTTAAAAAAAAAACCTAAGGTTTCTGAAGGAACCCCAAGTGTTTTTCTGTGGTATTCCTACAAAGAACCTTTTTTGGCACCTTTATTTTAAAGAGTGTAGTTTTGGAACGATAAGTTGTAAGATTAATAAGACTTAAGGAAGGAGAAAATGGAGGGAAGAAAAATGGCAACCCATTTCTCTCTGAGGAATCTTCGTTGTCGTTCGTCTCTGTTGGAAGCAGAACAGCAACAAAACGTTCAGAGCGCCTGAAACGGTCCAATGTGAATTACGTTGGAAGAATGCAAGAGTTTGTCAGTGCATCATCAAACGCATTCCTCCTGAAGTATGTGTGTGTGTGTGTGGATGGGATGGTGCACAGCAATATCAGAGAACTTTCTGTTTTCTACTGGTTTAAACTCAGAAACAGCTAATGAACAGGAACAAAGAAAATTCTGTTTCTATGATTTATCTGCACACGTGGTTATGGTTGAATAGTACTAAGTGATAGATAGATAGACTTCAGAGAAATGCAGTTCCACTGCTTCACAGCCCAATGCTGGGGGGCTTTACACCCCTCTAGACAATGCTTGTCATTGCGCATGCAGACCTTAGGCCAGTAACATGTCAAAACCAATTTATAAAGGAGAGATCAATAGGGAGTGTGGGCTGTGGGGCCAGTGCAATCTAGGCTCCACATCCAACTATGGATGGTTTGAGAGAAGGATGGATGGATGGATTGATTGATTATGAAGAGAAGGAAGGATTTGATTAAACTTTACTATTAATCAATGAACCAATAAAAAAAAATCACCAGAAATGAATCAAAATTTATTTACATATGATGGAGGGGAGGGACAGTCTACACATATAGACACCCATACACACAAACACACACACACACAAACACATTTATATATATACAAACATATAAACAGTTGGGAGTTGGGTTGGATTAGTTGATTCGCAGTCACACTTGCAATTCTTCTCATCAGCCAACCAATTAGCGATGACTTTGGTATGAAGGTAATAATATAGTAGTGGATTAAGACAGCAGCCTCTTTTCTTCATCTTTGATGTCAGATCTTCTATTCAAACCTGGTTAATTTAATGTACTTAAGTCCAATTGTGAAGGCTGGCTTTGTGAGATACAGATATATTTTATCTTTAATAAACCTTTGGAACAACACACTACACACCTCATTAAAAAAATCTTATTTATGTCTTTTTTGTGTATTTATATTTTTAATGTAACCTGTTTAATAATAATAATAATAATAATAATAATAATAATATAAATTATTATTATTATTAAATATAAAATAGCATTTTGTGACATAATATATTGTCACTTGATTTTCTAGACACATACACACACACGCACACACACAAACACACAGCCCACAGACATCACCTTGCATCAGACACTCACTCTTGAGGGGAAAACTCCTGCACAGATGGCCTGAAAGTGTGTCTAACATGCTGGGACAACTGTCTCTCTCTCTCTCTTTCTCTCTCTCTCTCTTTTTCTCTCTCTCTCTCTCTCTTTCTCGCTTTCTCCTTCACTCTCTTTCTCTCTCAACCCAAGCTGTAGCCTTTCCAAAAGCTACTGACCCTGCCCACTGCTCTGCTTCAGAGAGGAGAACAACTTGTCTCTCCATCCTGCCAGACGCCTGCAACGCTAACAGACGGAAGAAGGTCCTGAGGTGACCGCCGCATGAGTCATGTTTTCAGGCCACAGTCACTAAGAGTGAGAAAAAGAGAGAGTGAGACAGGCAGAGAGACAGTCAGCCAGACAGAAAGAGTATCTTTATTTGTCTATCTTGCTGTGACCCAAAAAGCTCTCTGCCCTCATGCAAAAGTAATAACGCCTAGAGGGGACCTCAAACTTTTATACCTTTTCTTTTTTCTTTTTTTATTTAGATTCATTTTTGACCAAAAAAAAAGCACCAAAGCAAGGTCAAGGCTATGATCTTGCAGGATGGAATGTCTTGTGTTGTTTTGCTGAAACTGATATATTGTTTTATGTAAAAACAAACAAATTTCTTTTTTTTACAAACAAACAAATAACAAAGAACCTATATTTGGATTAATATATTTCAGAAATCATCTGTTCAAGCATACTATCCTTCAATCTCAGCCAGAAAATGAAGGAGATACTTTTTATCTTATTAGTCTGTGAGCCTGCTTATATTAAGCATTATGTATTTCATAAGGTTTATCAAAAATGTGCACCAGCAGATGGAACAACAAAATGACTCAATACCATGTTCACCTCCCCACCACCACCTCTATAATACACCCTAAGAGACCCTTTCTTATATGTTGACTTTATAGTATATGGTAGGGGTGCCCGGTTCCAGGCCTGGTTGGCCAGTGCCGAGTACTGTTTAGTACTGTTTAGTGATTTCCCTGCACAAACACACATGGTTCAACTGCACCTGTTAAGTGTCAGGTTTAGTGAGTGTGTGAGGAAGGGGACTGTTCTAGTAAAGAGTTTATTGCTAAAGCCACAACTAACATTTATGGGCATGTCCAAATCCATTTTTTACTATTTTGACAGCAGGAAAACCAGACTCTGCTCAGCACAAGGCTCAAAATTTTTCTCCTGACTCTCTGTATTATCAGTCTCTTGATTTAACATGCAATAAACCAATCAGAATGGCACGTCAAAAAAAAGGCAGGATACATGAGCTATGGTGTCTTGCTATTATAATGGCATGTCTCAGACAAAACCAAATCAATTTTTGGTGAGAAAAAGGACCTGCTCATGGGCATTCATGGTCTTTCATGTACCAAAAGTGCACTTTGAGTGCAAAACTTAGGTTGACTCCTTTGCTGTGTCATGCACCTGCGCATTACTAAAATGTGCTACTTAAATATGATTTTATTTTATGTCACTGACTTTAAACATGTTTTTTATTGGTCAAATAGCATCATTTTAAGAGGCAACACAGCAACAGTGCACTCAGCCTCACTTCAGTTAAACGGCATCACTCCTAGTGGAAACACACACAAAATCATTCTTTATTTTGAAAAAGTGTGCCCATGGAGTAAAACAGAGGATTTTGTGGGTATAATCTTTGCATCACACTTTCCACTAGTGCAAAACAGGGCCCTTTATCCTACTGTCAGCAATTACAGCATGACACGCAAAACATAAAACTATACAAAGCAGAATGGCCCTACTGTAAGACTGAACATGTTCTTATGCTCTGTCAGGCTAGACCAGCTGAGTAACTCTGAGATAGGAGGGAGAATATATCCCTTAGTAATAAATTGAACTGAAAGAGAAAAGGGAGGAAAAACTCATAAAACACAATAACTTAAACAGAGTGTACAGTACTAGGGGAAAATAACTTATATGCCCATCTCTGGATTTTTCAGTTGTTCTTTAAAGTACTTTCTAATTTCATGAGCTCTGATATCTCTTCATCCACTTCTGTAGCCTAGAGTCAGAGGTTTCCTGATCCTAAATAGTATAAAACATGAAATTCTGCACAAGGGCATTTTATCCAGTCTCTAGCATATTCAGTTGATCCCAAATGCACCGCTCTTTATTCTAAGGATGTGTTTTGGAGCACTCTCTAGTTCTGTAGTTAGGGTTCTGTCCAGGGAATCAGTCAGTTTCTAGGGTCAGAATTGTTTTTATCTGTGTGCAGAACATACACACATGGACAAAATTGTTGGTACCCTTCAGTCAATGAAAGAAAAACTCAAAATGGTCACAAAAATAACT
>JBBPDA010000081.1:28843604-28857064 GCA_037974385.1 Arnoldichthys spilopterus
TTGATTGCAGTGATTGCCTCAAAAGGTTGTGCAACAAAATATTAAGTTAGGGGTACCATCATTTTTGTCCAGGCCTGACCATAAGTGTAATTTATGCTGGGGACACTAAGTACAATGTGGACATTGTGAGGACAAGGGCATCCCCACCACTATTTGACATGTACCACCACTTTTGGAAAGATTGCTAAATGTAAAGACTATATTGTCCAGCTGTCACACAAGTTAGCAGGAGCCTTGAATGGCATAGTGAAACCCAAGAGCAGTCAGTTGACCAAGATGAGGCTGAGAAAGAGTTTGCTGGTTAGGGAGGATTTGGCATTGTGAGCATGCTGATCAGGACCCCCATGTCTTTAGTGTTGGCTTGCAATACCCAGCACACACATGATGACTAGCACTGTGGGCACGGGTACCTTCAGTTTACCCGTCTCCACTGTGCTGTTATCCCATACTTGTGTTTGTAAAGCAAAAAACAGAACTAATGAGCAAGTGAAGAGCCAGTCTTTATGTTAGAGTTGTGTTATTTTTGCTTTATACTGCTCCTAAATGTGCACGTTGGCCAGCCTGCTTATCCTTTATTGGTTTGAAACATAGACCAGTGACATGCTCAACCCAGGTATGAGAACGCACATAACACTTGGCCCACATGTTGTCTTTCTCCACTCATCATGCCACCTTCTTTTATTTCTGTTGCAATTAAAACCCACAGAACAACTGTATTCCAACAGCTACAACCACCGTCCAGAATAAACACACAATCATGTCCAGAATAGAGGAGCTTGTGCCTTTCTTTGGAATAAAGAGGTGATAATGTATAATATCATTGCTATCCAAAGAAAACAACTATCTCCAAAAATTTTCAGGGGAATGCAAAAATGTTTCTTCATTCTAACATAAGTTAATAGAAGAGCAGTTTAGAACCAGTGATTCAGGAGCTTTTAAGTGTGTAAAAGTGAATTTTTGTCTTTGTGAACACACTCAAGCACAGGGCAGCTATCAGCAACACCCGGGGAGCAGTATAGTGGGATGATACCTTGCTCAAGGGTACCTCAGTAGTGCCTGGGCTGGGACTTGAACCTGCGACCTTTATGTCCTAACCACTAGGTCACCACTGTTGGTGCGTTCATCATTAACGTTTCACACAGTGTAAAGGCCAGCTGCTGTATTAAAATATTTTGTCATTGTGAACACACTCAGTCACACACAAATGCACCACAATGAAATGTCAGCTATCAACAGTGCCCAAGGAAACATGCAGAGCAATGTCCTAACCACTAGATGACCACTGCCCGCAAAAAACAACAACAGATAAGTGATTTTCCCTGGACAGAAATAAAATGCATCCATTTTATAAGCAAATTTGTTCTTTATCACACTGCTGGTGTATGGATCAAGTACAAGCTTGCCAGCAGGTCAAGACATCTTGGCCAGATTTAGATGACAGTTTCCTAGCTGTAACACTCAGAATACAGCTTGTGCTTGCATTGCTATGAATTTTGTCCTGATACTGTCCTGTGCTCACGTTTGTGCATGAAGTGCACGCCCTGAATACAAAGTAAGAAACAAAGCCAATATAACCAGTGGAGGCTGTATACAACAGTATGATGGGCTGTCATCAGAAGCTTAAAAAAAACATGCCAACAGCCACTTGTCATGTAATCCTGCTGTTTTCTCATCAACAGTATTATGCTCTCCTCATCTTTTGTCATGTTGTTAATATTCCTGTGCTAAATCAGGAATGGTGATCAAAGAAGACATTCTCGTGCCAGAAGGGAATGGCTCTGACCTTCCCACTATTAAATATAGCTTTTAATGCTTTAGGTGGACCAAAGGCACACAGATAAGTATGTTTAAAACAACTGGAATTCTTTATCCAAAAGGGTAACAAAACAAAAGCTAGGGCAACCTAGAGTGACCTCATTTGATGCTAATAAATCAGAAGATTTTTCCATAGCCCAAATGTAAGCAATCAGGATGTCTGGTGTATGTATGATTTGCATTTGAGTTTTTAGTTTAAGCTCCAAGTCTAATGTAGCCAACAAGTATAAGATTCTAACCTGAATCAACACTGTGCAAGCTATTGCCATAGGCTAACAAACATTAAACATCAGTTTGCCATTATTCAACCACTCACAGCAAATTGAGGTGGTGTCTGGTCATTTAGGCCCCTGACAAAGCAACCCTGAAAAAATGAAGGCTGTAAATAATAGCAGACAAGACTAGAAACACCTGGGAACAGTTTCTGGGTGGGATTACACATTGAACACAGGTGAAAAAACTAATGACAGGATTAGGGAGGAGACTTTAGCCAAATATTAATCATCCTTGGCCTGGCAGACAACTCCAAAGGGATGTAGGACTGTCTCATTCTGTCATTCATCTAGGCTGTAAGGAGAATAATGTGTACTTTTTGTGACCCTTCAAAAAGGTCGCAAAGCTTTGCTTGTGAATATGTTGTGAATGCATAATATAAATGAAACAGGATATTTCAAATATTAAGTAAAGTTTATTTGGATAAACAGTTGAAGAAGGTCTTCTAAAGCAATTAATGAAATGAAAATAATACAAAAAAGTGTATGTATATATATATATATATATATATATAATAAATCAATTAAATTGTCTAGTTAAAGGGTTAAGTAAAGAGATCTGCTTTCTTCTAAAAATATTTGGTGAACTAAATATTTATGCAGTACACGAAGTAGAAAACAACTAATATTCAAATTTGGAGATTTTAGTGTTAATAAGCTCAAGCTTAAGTGCCATTTCATTAGTGTAACCAAGCCAATTCGATGTGGCGATCTGGGACAGGGAAATGGTGACAGAATGAGGTCTGCTACTCAGTTTGGGGAAAGTTTTCACACTAGGTAGTCAATTGTTGTCAAGACTGAGACTAAGCACTCCTTAAAAAATCTGAAAAAAGCAAACAATAACAAACATGAAGCAGCTGAAATCAGCTTAATCATGTTAATTCAACACTTCACTTTCCTGTCTATTTGAAAACCTTACTATAATCAGAAAATAGAACAAAGAATGCCAGTCATTCATTATTTTAAGGCAGAAGGATAACATTAGTTAGCATCACTTAGGTTTATCTTACCTTTCCATATACTTCCTTTGCATCGATAAAAGTTTTTTTAAAATCTATTTCTTTATCTATGATTTCCTTGTGCTTTTGGTAGCCAAATGTTGTTATTGGAGATATGGCTGACATCTCCTCTCAGACAATCACAACTTTAGCTGCACTTAATTTCCAGGAATGTGTGAAGGGAGTGAGGTGGGTAACCATCGTCATTAGTAAAACAATTTTTTCAATTTTTAAAAAAAATTTGTTGGGTCATTGGTTGGGAAGTTAACAATTTAGACAAACACAAAGTCTATTTATTTAGTGATGTTCTCAGTGTTGTGGTCTTGACTAGTCTCAAAATAAAATACAGAGTCCTCTTTGTCCGAGTCCAAGACAAAACAGCGTAAAAAAAAATATTTTGTTAAATGTGTTAGTAGTAAGTAGTGTCAACAACAAGCGGAACTTTAGCACAGGGAGGCTACCAGCTGAGCTTAAGAGAGGGGATGCTGTTCAGTGTCTTCTGCCAGTACGATAAGAACTTCCACAAAAATAAACTGTCAAGAAAATTAAAAATTAAAAATTAAATCCCAGTAAGATACCAGACATTTTCAGTTACTCCAGTTCTCAGTATGATCATACATCTCTGATAACTGTGTCTGTAATAAACATGTGTAAATATATTTTGGTGATGCTCGGTGGAAAGTACTAGTGACAATTGGGCCAAGTGTGATCAAGTCCAGACTCAAAGCCTCAGGTCAAAGTTGGGTTCAGGTTTCAGTTTCATGCCCATGAAGACTCTACAATAATTTAATGATTTTTTTTTCAAAATGTTACAATTAAACTTAGATAAAATATAACAATAAAATATACAGTAACCATTATTCCCCACAAATTTATTTCTTCTTTTTTTTTAAGCAAGTTTTTGTTTGCAGCCTCTGTACTATCCCCCATCCGACTTTTCCTTTTTTTTCTGTTACCGTCTGTGTGTTTGTGATTGAGTTTTGGGTTTGAAGTGCTTTGACCCCAGTCGCCGCTTGCTTCTGCGCTTCACACGTTCTGCCTTCAGTTGTTTCTTTCACGCGCCAGGCGTTTTGTATTTCCTTCCTCTTTGCACCCACGCTCTCTCACTCTCTTCCTCTTTCACTTTTGCTTCCTTCGATGTCTGTCACCTACCGCCTGTTTCTCATTTCATGCGGTCAGCTCGAGGAGTGGAGGTAGAAAAGGGAAAAAAAATTGCTGTATTGTCTGCTCATAAAAGGAACACTGTGTAAATGCGTATGAGCTGCTTCCATTATTCATCCATGCATCGTTCTCCCTCTCTCTGTTTCTATGTATCTCTCTCTATATAAAAAAAATTATACAGGTCTATGGCAATATATTGTATTGCCATACATGCAAAGTGCACATATAGACCTCATCTCCACCTAGTCTCATGCTGCCACTATGGTAAAAAACTTAATGTCTCTAAAATTATAGGAGAAAGACCTTTACAGAAGATTAATGTAGGGCTTTTTCAGTCATATTATTACATATTATATGAAAAATAAATAAATAAAAAGCACACCCACATAGGGTTGGGTGTGGTTCAGCTTTGAACTAATAAGATATCAGTATCTGGTATTCATTAAAGATGCTCTATTTTTTCGTACCTTGCTCACTCTGTAATAACAAAAATGGCAATTTGTTTATAAGGAATTCTTAATTTAAATAGTTTTTTTTTTAAATGTACACATTCCATAAACTAAAACCCCTTTCTCCCTCTCTCTCACCTTGCAAAACCATCCATACAACCTCCAGTCTGTCACCAGGGCGTAGCATGAGCATGCAGTTGTGTGTCTCAGAGGAAGCACATGATATCCTTGCAGTGAGGACAGTGTTGTGGGTTTGAGATGCAGCCAATGGCTCATCTCTAGTAAAAATATTGAATCTAAACCTAATTTTCTCCAACAGCAACAACCTAAATATTTACCTGAAGATGTTAATGAATTTGTCAATTAATCACTTAAAGTTTTATTGTGCAATGAGGCCTCTGCTTTTTCAAGACTGGCTGCAGGCATGCTATCTGCAGCTGATGTAGGGGACCTTGGTTTCAGGCTCTCATGTACCAAATCCAAAAACTCAAATTATTTTGTGTTTGATCAAGTGTTTCCTCAGGTTAGATGTATGCCATGTGTTGGGTTTTCAGGTACTAAAATTTGACACAGATTAATTTAGCATGAATTGATGCCCAGTACTAACAATGTGATTCTGAGTTCAGTACTCAACTCTAGTTCCTCATAGGAATCTGGAACCTATATATTAGGTGGATGCCCCACAACATAGAAAACCCTGAAACATTGTTTTTAATAAAGGCATACAAACTGTTGCTGACATTTAACAATGACACTGGCCGCCAGTCAGTCTTCCAGCACTATGCAGTGTCTCTGAGCTCAGCATATCCGTATTACTGCCTAGAATTACATCCAGAACCAGACCATGATATTTACATTAGGTCTTTAAACCAAGCAAATGCCAATCTTGTAATAACTCAGCTCCATCACCAGTCTGGTCACTTTGTAGCTTATTTCACCTAATATAGTTTAGCTAAAACAGCTGCTTTGTAGATGACATGCTGATTCCAAACAAGATAAATTCACCTCAACATTATGATTATTTATACAAACAGAGGAAAATTAACTTGAGAGACGTTTTTTCTTGTTTGAGATAAAGCTTCACTTTGTAATCTATCATTCTCTATGGGCTTGAACTTACACATGGTTGCCTGTAGACAGATATATTAGTCTTTTCCAAGGCCCTGTTTGAATTTTAATTAATGTAACCTTTTTTCCTTTTTAACATTAACTTTGATTTACCGCTCTGACATGTTTTAGACCCACATTGCAAGGGGTCACTTACAGCAAAGGGAAGGAGGGCACAGGGAGGAGCTGATATAGTAGCCTATGCTAATAGCTATGCAAATGTTCCAGTGCCATTTTTTCCAGAACTAGCACTAGAAATAGAACAACTAGCAGCAATAATAATTTATTGAATAACATTTTATTGATTTTGGGCCATTTCTATAGTTTACATGTTTACACAATGTAAGGTACAGCTACTCTGTATAAAACTACATAAAAACCGATATGGCAGTGGCAATATATAGATTTATGTACGTAACTTGCAGATTCATCATATTTTTCATCAGATTTCTCCTCCTTAATAAAGCAAGGCACAACCAAGTCATGTCTAACATTTATCAGCATGTCTCCTGCCCTATAAGGGGAAGCAACACACTTGACCACTGCTATATGCAAATCAAACACAGCTAAAAGTCAACACTGCATCCAGGGTCTGGGAAAAGCGACCACGACGCTATTTTTACTGATCCCAGAATATAAACAAAATCTCACACAGGAAGCCCAAGTGACAAGGGAGGTAAAATGCTGGTCTGACAAATCAGAAGCTGCGCTTCAGGATGCACTCAAAGACGTAGACTCCGCGATGCATTGGCTCAGCTTAGCCAATGTCAGCGAGTTTATGGATGTTGCCGTGAGCTTTGTTAACACTCTGTCTGACCAGATCATCCTTTCTGTCACCATACGCAGTTTCCCCAACCAAAAACCTTGGGTCAACAGATCCATCCGGGCCACAGTGAATGCCAGCACCGCTGTTTTAAAAAAAAAATAACATTTGCCATTCATGCCAATTGTTTTCCCAAACAAAATGTTTACTGTACTACTCATGCCAGTTTGTTGCAGGATCCTTCAGGTATCATTGAGCAAACTTTACATGGATCTTGTGATCAACCTTTTTACCCTCTAGCTACCCATTGCCATACAGGTCAAATGCTGGCAATATATTTGATATTAATTATGTAGTGCACATATTTTCCTCTAATGTCCTTAAAGTATTGTGAGTCTTTTAAGGTTGCCATTGGCTTCCAATTGATTTCTCTGACTAAATGTTTTAAAAAGACAAATGCACAATTTTGGCAGACTGTGGGTGGTACCATGCACTCTTCACTTCTTAATGATTAACTTAACAGTTCCGTGAAAATTTTGTCAAGTGAAAGTGACTATTTATCATTGTAAACACACTCAAGCACCACAAATGTGACCTCTGCATTTAACCCATCACACGTGCACAAGTGGAGCAGTGGGTAGCTATCAACAGCTCCCGGGGAGCAGTGTTGCAGGATGCTACCTTGTTCAAGGGTACCTCAGTAGTGCCTGGGCTGGGACTTGAAGCTGCGACCTTCAGGTCACCACTAAGCCACTACTGCCCAGAACTTCTGTGGGCCCCACTGTGTCCCTCAACTTAAGTGCACCAGTCCAGCACTGAGTCAGAACATCTCCAAAACAGCAGGTCTTGTGGAGTGTTTCAGGTATGCAGTAGCTCGTACCTACCAAAAGTGATCTAAGGAAAGACAACAGGCCATGGGCTCCTAGGGCTCATTGATGCCTGTGGGGAGCATAGAATAGCCTGTCTGGTTGGATGTCACAGAAGAGGTACTGTGGCATGGAAAAGTAATGCTGGCTCTGACAGAAAGGGGTCAGAACACAGAGGTGACCACAGTCAGAGCTGTGTTAGCAACATGAGGGACCGACTCCGTTTTTGACAGGTGGTTTTGATGTTGGTGCTGATTGGTGTTAAGTGAAGTCTTTAAGGCAATTGATAATTACAGAGATTGTTTGAGGGATGTTATTGTAAAGGTAGTGTACTCTTGTAACATGTATTTAAGGAAAGTTAGATATTTTTTATCTTGTTTTCATCATTAGCTTTTCACTTTCACAGTGTTAAGTGTGGTGTGTAGACAGCCAGATAAAAATGGGCTTATTCTATTTTAATTCCAGCTTATAGATAAACAAATGTGACAATACTTAAAAGGGGCTGTGTTCCTTTTCTATACACATATTTTCACTGGGTATTGTTTTTTTGTTGTTGTTTTTTTTTCAAAAATCAAACCAGAACACTTCTGTTCCAGACACCTGCAGATTCCCATCTTCTACTCTTAATGTAGCAATTCTCCAAAATCATTTTCTATTATGCCTCATTAAGCTCAGTTATTAGCAATGCACCTCAGGCCATGGTCTATGTGTCTGACTTTGCTGCTCATGTTTGCATATGCACGTTCATCAGATTGTGTGTTTATCGCTGACTTTGGAATATGTGCAATCCATGGAAGCTTCAGCATGTGTGTCAGTTCTGAAGTGTGTGCACGAATATGCTTGTGTTTATCTTGTGGTGTGTATGAGTGTGAAATTAAGTGTGGGTAGATGCTCGCTTCAACGCGTACATGCTCTCAAAAGGGGCCGCTGTGGGTGTATATAGCAGCGATAAAGGCGCTGACAGCTTGTAGGACGCTTCTGTCCTTGCCGAGATAAGCTATGCTGATGGCAGCTGCGATTATTAAAAGTTATACTTGATGCTATTGCTGCAGAGTCCATGGTCACAAATGCCTCCTCCCTTTCTTTCTTTCTCTGGCTCTCTTGATCTCTCCCTTCCTATCTCTCTTACCTTTTATTGCTGTAGTGCCATGATCACAGAATTATTATTTTAGTCCTCTAGACCCATGTGTAGGCTTACAACCCATGTGTAGGCTTACTGATTATTTTGGATAGTAAACATATGAGATATGAGTATTCATAATATGTAATATAACTACAGGGTATCACCACTTCAGAACATTCTAAATGACTTTCATCTCAACTGTTGAATAATGCAGAAATTGTGAAGAAAAAATTCCTTTAACATCACCTTGACTTTACCTTGATAATCCATCTAATACACTTGAATTGATAATCATCTTGAGAGATGTTGAAGTGTTTGAGTACAAACCCCAGAGGCGTTAAATGCATCAAAGTGTTAACTATGAACAAATTCAGCTAATTTAGGTAACATTGTACACTGCAAATGTTCTTTTAACTCTAAAAGTCTAACACAATCAACGGTGTGATTTTTACTCTCTATAGAGATGTTGATTTATTGTATTTTAACCTTAAGCTCAATACAGAACTGGAGCCTAACCCTAATACTAACAACACTGACAATAAAATTTTTACAAGAGTTAAAAAGAGTTTTACCAGATAGTATCTAAATAATTTAATGTCTGTTAACCTTCTATGGAAGACCACTAATTAAAATTGTACCAAACTTTACTGTTAGAATATAAACAAACAAATAATAAATAAATAGAATATTATATATGTTCTATTGGAATGCTAAAAGGCTAAACTTGTACAATGATCTCTTTTGTGCTGTATATGCTTACTAAGGTTTTTGCAAATCAGCAGCACAGCAAGGCTCTTTGCTTTTGTAATCTGTGACTTTGCTTGTTTGAGGTGTATTATAAGGCACAAATCCCAGTGCTCTCTTTTCATTGTCTTCCTAATGCATGTGCTGCTTTGATTGGTGCTGTTCCCCTTTTTGTAATATTTATCTGCCCCTGGTGGTGGCTTAAGCTATCAGCTGAACCTTAACCTTTTCATCCTGTTGAGATCCTGCCATCAAATGCCTCCTGCACCTTTCCCTGCCTCCCTTACCTCTCTTTCTCTTTTCTCTAAGTCTCCAAACCCCAGACCTCTTTCCGGGCAGGGATCACATCCATGCATTTGATTTGTGTCATGGTCGACAGCTCTGAGTCCGATTACCCTCCACTGCTCCCTACGGCTCCAGCCAGTACAAAAGGCATAATATATTACACTGAGAGCTTCACATTCCTGCCCTAACTGTCCCCTTCGGCCTCCAGAGCTGGAGCTGTTAGCGAGTGTTGCTTATAAACGTGTGTAGACCGTGTTACCGCCCTCGTTCATGCTGCATTCTGATTTGCCTGGAGAGCTTGTCTGGGACCTCCATGGCCTGCTCTTGCCTCAGGGTTTTGTAAGTCAGAGAAAAGGAGGGCTTCATGCACTCCCTTATGTAGGCTAGCCTAGCGTGAGTTCAGATGAGCCAGCCAGACAGTTTTTTTTTTGCCTTTGTTCCACCTCCCACTTGCCAAACTTTTTTTTGAAGCAGCTCCAATAAAAATCAGCCAAATGAACATGCCTGTCCTCCAGAATCCTAATTCTAGCCCTTAATGTGGTTATACTTCTAGCCTCAAGAGGTCAAACGCTGCACGTTTTCTACACTTCTGCTCACTAGTTACACTAGTGGTCTGCATTATCTATAGGTGTTTTTCTGCATATTAAAAATACAAACTGACCCAAATAGAATAGACAGAACTTGCAGCCATGTGAAAAATAACAAATTTTACATGTAAACATTTCACTATTTTTAATGTAGTGCATACCGATAATGGTGATATACTTCAACAAATGAAATATAATCATTTTCATCATTTAAAACAAACAAACAAAAAAGAGCAGTCACATGGATCGTCCGTCCCTCTTATATATACCTACAGACTACAGTTTTTAAAGAGTAAGGCCAGACTTTTTGGAATAATGTAGCTAAGAGTTGTTTGGCCACAGTATCAGTATGCATTTATGGTGAAGAAAAAAGCAACTTTTCAGTAGAAGAGCACCATACTAGCTGTGAAGCATAGTGATGGAAATGCAATGATTTAGAGTTTTCTTTGCTGCCTCATGGAATTACCAACTTTGATCATTTATTTAACTATGGATTCTGCATCATATCAAAGAGTGCTATACGATTAAAGAATGCATAAGATAGTGTGAAGCAATCTGGCCAAAAACATTCAGCAGTCAGAGACTGGTGGACAAGTATGTCTAAAATAAGTATTTCTGCTAAAAAGGGCAACAATAGCTTCTTAGGCCAACGGTGTATTTACTCTTGCCAGATAACATATTTCTATTGATATATTTGGTTAATGAATGATTAAAAAAAAAAAAAATTCCTAATGGTTTGTACATGTGTATCACCTTTATCAAGAGGGTAAAATGTTGCTTTTTCAAGTATGTTGGAAAATTGAACTCATTCATTTGGGATTAGCATAAATTACATAAATAACATTTACATGAGCTTCCTAAGCATCCTAGGCAACTCTGTACATAGTATTATTATAACAATATTCCTAAACATATTTATATTTTTGGTATGTGATTTACATTTAAGTGACTTTTTGGCTATTTATTAGTGCTTAGTGACTGTATTATCACCTCGATGACTAAAAAAATGGCCAAATTGCTGACAGTTTCAGCTGCCAACCAAGAGTACCACTGTTTCCTGTTTATACTAAAATTGACCAAAAAACTCAGTACTGGACTGATTGCCAATGAAAAGACACAGTTTCAGTTCCCCAGTTGCAAAAGGCCAAAGGAATTTATTTTCTATTTTGTACTATGGATATAAGCACTGTGGCAATCCAAGCTACAGGCCATTTAGCAGCCAGTTATGCCAAGTTGCCTGTGCCTTCCTTAAATTTCTCTGCTATATTTGCACCTCGTTGCCTGCCTTGTTCGAGGTAACAGAGAAGCCGACTTCTAAGCCGGAATTTCCCAGTTGTTTTGTGGGTGGGAGTGGAAGCTAGCTAAGGTGATTTGGTGAGGGAATTTTCTCTGCAATTCTCTTTGAAGTCCTGTGCTATGCTTGTCCCTAGAGTTTGAGCCAGTGCATCGATACACCTCCCTGCTCTACTGTACGCCATCTGGCTTCTCCTGACAAACTGTCCTAAATGTGATTCCTGCAATTCTGGCCAATGCCTGCCCCTTTCTCTCTCTCTTTTTTCCCCATTCACTCTTACTCCCTTGTCTCTCTATCTCTCTCTTATTGTCCCCCTACCTCTTTTGCTGTATTTTTGCCTACCCTTCCATTTACTCTCTCTCACTGCATTTTTCCTGTTCATTTCATTTCCATGTAGAAACATGAGTTTTTTATTTCTGCTCAAGCTTTGGAAATCGATTCAGTCAAATAAAAAAGACCCATTGTGTTTACACAAAGATCGCACCCCCCCAGTCAAAATGCAGGGGTTCCATGGAAAAGCATCTCCCTGGTGGCTGTCACCCTGCAGTATCCCAAAGCACACAACTGATGACAGATTTTGCTTCTTGAGATTATCAACATAACATATAGTCCAAAACTGTGTAGTCCTTACACATAAAGATGCATGGTGAATGCATTTTAAACAAAAGAATGTCTCATACTGTCTTATGGAAGTACCTTTCTCCAAGATCTTCAATCAGGCTGTAACTAGATGTCCCTAAAGCTTAAAACAGAGCACTTATGTGACAAGGACTACTTACACATTCGAAAGATTGCCTGAATTTCATCGACCCATTCAGTTCCTTAAGCTTTACAATGTAATATTTATGCAAATTTCACCTGCTAGGAGAATCTGCCGTTTATCTCTGCCATCAAATTCATAGAGGGCTTCAGACTTATCTTCCAATGTGGCTCCATAGCAGTCTGAAAAAAGTCCAAAAATCTCTTGTGTGGTTGCTCTGAGGATGAGGAAACCGAGTGGGGATGAAAACGTGACCACTGCTTTAAACTCTTGCATTTTATTGGAATTTCAAATCTCTAAACAATGGCCCTTTTCCACCTTTCATTCTCAGCTCCCCCACTTGGGTCCCCAAACACAATTTTCCTGATCTGATCTGAACACAGTAGCAGGTGTACAAACATGAAATTACAACAATGCTGACTGTCCCTGTGGACCTCTTGGTGCCGAATGGAACTGGATGGAATAACACACTTCGCCTTTGTTAGCCTGAAAGAGAAAAGGGGGACACATTGCGGGGGACTGATAAAGTGTAATGGCTCGCCTCCACTGGCGAGGTTTCCTGGCTGGCTACAGCCTGGCTGGTGGGTTTTGAGTGCCTCCATTGTCATTAGAACCTCAAACTGGCAGGACACATTGTAAGGATTGCCAGCTTCTTTTTTTCTTACTTCCGGGTCCAACAACCACAAAAGGATATGCATGCTAATTAATGTTAACCCTACCTTTAGAAATAGCTTATTGATAACAAAATAATGCATGTGATTTTACTGTATAACGTGCAATTTTATGGAATTATTTGCATTTTTTAAAATAAATTTATTACTGAATATATAAAGAAAGGTATCTCTAACAGTACATGCCATCTTTTATACATTTTGACACGTCATGGCATTGCCAAGCTAAAAAAAAATTGTGAAAAGATTTTAATCTTTCAAGCTTTAATATTTTTATCATGTCTATGTCAGGAAGTAGAAAAGTAATGTGATCAAATGTATGTTGTTGACTGAGTAGGGGCTGCATAGACTAGTCATTTAATAAATTCACTGGCCAGTGCCTTGGACCAAAGTCTTGTAGCAGTATAACTAGGAGGAAAGTCAGAAAAAATATTTCTGCTGAATACAAAACTCAAATAATTTTATTAGTGTGGGAACCATTTCAACTGTAAGTCAAGTCAAGTCAAGTAGGCTTTTATTGTCATTTCAACCATATACAGTTCACACAGTACACAGTGAAACGAAA
>JBBPDA010000081.1:28870537-28905812 GCA_037974385.1 Arnoldichthys spilopterus
AATGCAAATCAGTTTCTATCTTTTATTTAAAGTTATTTTTTCAATTTTTCTTTTGATGTGCTATCTGTCACTGTTAAGTAAACCTACCATTAAAATGATACTGTTCTGAGACTTTTCATTTCTTTGTCATTGGACAAACTTACAAAATGAGCAAGGGGTCAAATAATTATTTCCTCCACTGTATATATTTTCAGGTACAATACCATTTTCTGAATCTAAGGCCCTTCAATTTAATTTTCAGTATTATGTTTATATTTGTTTAGTTACTATATCACTGTAATTATATTGCTCAGATTGATTTGGACAAGTTCTCAAAAAAAAAAACTGCTGTAATGCCTGCTATGCCAGCCTCTAACAAAGTCTCAAAACCATAATTCCTTGACTGATTACAAGGAGGTACTGTAAATAGGAGAACCCAGTCATTTGTGTGTGCATATGCAAATGTGTATATAAGTCTCACGCCTTTCCTGCTTACTTTACTCTGATGGGATGCACCCAGATCCCTAGTTTTGATCACTAACAGTGTTTTTCATAAAAGAGACCTACCTAAAAGACCACAGGGTGTGTCAGCAAATTAAATTTCAATACATGTTTTTACACATAGTTGAACACAGGACCTACACAGACACCGATAGTGAACTTAACTAAACAAACACCCACCCAACACATTATCCCACACCCGTTGAAACAGAGCTGGGGGAAGACACAAAGTCCACATAAGTGCCCATAACGTCTGTGTAAACACAAATGGTGACAGCCCGGGCTGTGGAACCCATAGCCCGGGTCGCGCAAACAACATCCTGCGGAAGCCAGGTTGCTTCCGCGACATTCCCTGTGCCAAGCCTGCAATTTTCCCTGGCTTCACCCCTGAAGTCCTGGGAAGTGGGGCTTCCGGGGTCTTCCTCTGCGACCCGGAAGTGTCAGTGTGCAGGCTCGGGACAGCCGCGTCTGCGGTAGCACGCTGGGCACTGCTGCCCCCGCAACTCCAATTTGTCAGCTCTGTGGGGTTGGCAGGAGGGGCTTCGGGCATTGCCAGCAGGCCCACGGTGATGGCTCGTGGCTGCTCCGCATCAACGTCACGCAGCAGCTCTGCCTTGGTGTCGCTGTGATCCTGCTGGAGAGAGGGCACCTCTGGCGCCTCCTGCTGCACTGGGGCGGGCATGCTCCCTATAGCGACTCGCCCCCACACACCGGCGAAGCTCCCCTTAGCCACCCTTCGAGGCGCGGGGGTGGAGCTAAGGCCCGGCGTGGTTGTGAAGGTCTCTGAAAGCGTCAGCGGTGGCGTCAGCGGCCCTGAACCGCAGCCCCGATCTTTAGGCTGCAGCCTCACTGATGCCTGCACAGCTACGCTGCGCTTACCCCTCTGAGCTCCTCCTTTTTCTGTGGAGACTTCCTTCGTCACGCGCGCCCTTCGAGCCGCCAACGGCCTCGGAGGGGGATTAGACCTTTCCCCCTCCACTGTGCTGGTGAGGTCCTGAGCCAGCTTTAACTGGCCAAAAATTCACTGACCTCTGGCATGCTCGCCCCCCACGGCTAAGCCAACCGGCCACCATACTCACGCCCAGATCATAGAAGCGTCCTGCCGCTGCTGCCATCGTGTGGTCAGTCTTTCTGTAACGATCTATGGGTGTGCTGGCAGCAAATGCAGGCAGGACGGACGTAGATAAAGGGGTTTATTAAGACACTAACTCAAAAGACACATACAAACATAAGACCACTACAGTGACGCAAAGCATACAAATAAAGACCGACAAGGAGGGACACCCACGACAGCCCTTTAAACACTTGGTAATTGCCCAGAGCTTTGGCGCCCTCCTGACAATATTTGATAGCATCTCCCTTAGATTGATACAAGCTAATGCATCATTGCAGTTTTACGCCTTAAATTCACACACTATGCTAACAAGTTCAAAATGTGTTCTGTGCTCCTTCCACAGTTTTGCAGTACAGAATGGTTAAAATTGGCTGTGTTCTGTAAAAACAGGCCAGCCAACTTTGGTTGAGCCTTTGTGGACAGCTAAATAATACAAAAGTCACATCTCACTGCCCACTTTTGCTAAGGATTACTAGAAATTGGCTTTGACTAACAATTTCTTGTTCTATTTGTCTTGCCATTACTCATTCTTTCGGTCACCAAACCAGCTGGAAACTCATGTTGAGAAATCAATCGACCCAACTAGGACATTAGGCTTCCAGTGAGAACATGTGTACTGAGTAATAAGACTGCCTCTGTCCTGAAATGGCAGGTATTACTGTAAGCCTCTCTCTAAGGGCAGAACTAGTCTCTGCTCAACATTTATGAAAACAGAAAGAACAAGACTTTAAAGGATTTGATTTTAGTGCTTCATTTTAGACTTTGGGATTCGATAGGGATAGAATGAGCAAATTAGACATATGGTCATCACATGTGCTCTATAAACATTAAGTTAAATCTCCTGCCAGAACATACACTTGTGCTGAATAACAAGATAGCTGCCCGCTACAGATCAGTCTTTTCCTATTGAAGGAAAACTTGTAATCTGCAAGTCTTCTCAGCTTGATCCATCTAGGATTATATAATACAGTGCCACAAGCTTTGCTGATATTTGACCTTGGTCTTCCTATCCATGCCCATTAGTTTCATTTACTTGTCTGAGTGGACCAGCGAACATTGCTTTAGACTTTTCATGTCACTGATAACAACCAGAGGAGATGCATTTATGTTCCTTTACACAAACTGGTGTATTCCTAAATGTCAAACACTTAACTTCCAATTACATTTATGTTTAAGTTGTAGCTTTGACAGGATCTGTACTTCGCAATCTTTTTTGTGAAACTGCACTTAGGCCCTGTCCACACAGATGTTTGTATTAAGCGTGTTCCTGATGTTTGTGGCATCAGATGAGTGCAGATCAAACGCAGATGTTTTTCTGCACATTGGAGCGAATCAGACTGAGCGTTCAGATGACGTCAAAAAAACGTAGCATGTGGCTTATTCTTCACTTCAATTTCTGCAGAAATCCGGATAAGCGTAAAGAAAACGTCTTCATTGTATTAACATGCCGTTAGTTCAGCACAATGAAGGCCTATAGCCGTCCCATGATTTTTCAGTCAGTGTGTCTTCCCAGTAGCGGCGATGATATTTTCGCTGTATCAGGAAGATTTTTAACAAAACAACATCAAGGTTTAGGTCTAAATAAAGCCATGGTGGTGCAGTGGTTAGCACTGTCGCCTCACAGCAAGAAGGTCCTGGGTTTGATCCCCGGGTCGGCCACAGGTGCCTTTCTGTGCGGAGTTTGCAAGTTCTCCCCGTGTTCGCGTGGGTTTCCTCTGGGTGCTCTGGTTTCCTCCCACTGTCCAAAGGCTGCAGTAGGTTGATTGAATACTCTAAAATTGCCCGAAGGTGTGAGTGTGTGTATGTCTATTTGTTGCCCTGTGATGAGTTGGCCTCCTGTCCTGGGTGTACCCCGCCTTAGGCCCGCAGTCAGCTGGGATTGGCTCCAGCTTCCCCGGAAACAGAAGAAGCGGTTTAGAAAATGGATGGATGATTACTGCCCCCACAGGTAAACACACAGAATTACAGTCTGGGCTACAGGTTGGCAAACCAACGCGAATATAGCTTCATATTCAAGTCAATCAACTGCCGCTACAATAGGCTACATCGCTCAGAGTGCATTCACTTATACAAGATTTGAATGCGCATGTATACGAGGCCTTAAGGCTTAATTCAGTGGTTTTCTTGCTTCCAAACAAACTTGACAAAGTGTGTAAATTAGGCCGGGACAACAATAAAATGTCCAGGACAGGTGTGCACCTAGACTCCACCCTCAGTGTCAACAGCGCAGCACCCCCCACCCCCCTTCCCACACACACTAACACACACACACAATTCCCCCTTGCCTGTTCATGATGGTCAACCAGCCATCAGGAGTCAGGAGTAATGGAACATCCTGAGAGAGATTCATGGCAATTTTCCTACAGAGTGGGGCTAAGTTTAGGCCTAACCTTTCGGACACAGCACTCTCCATTTGAAAGATGGGCTTGACATTTCGCCGATTCACTCAGAGAACTTAAACGGGGGGATCTCAGCCAAGAATTTCAAGTAATTTTGTCTGGAATTTTAGTATTTTTTTTTTTTATTGCACCCAGTGAACATCAAGATCCATGACTTGAATTCAGTGCAAAGTTAGTGTGTGTTTAAAGTCTTGTTTTCCATTTCATATTTGCCATTAATCAAAATAAGTAGAAAAAAGCTGAAAATGCAGACTCAAAGTTGTTGATACAGAATGCAAATTGTAAAAGTAACTCTAATAATTAGGAACATAAATAATAACTACAGGTTTAAATGTGAATTTCCACTCAGCCTAGATGTGATTTCCATCTGAGCAGTTGTCCTCTGCAGGTGAAAGCAATTAATCAGGTCTGACATGATTAATTCTAGCCTAGGCATGCTTTCCCTCTTTGTTTACTCCAGGCAGGTAGAACTGGTGTTTGCCATTCTGCTCCTTAGATCAGTATGGAGAGGATATGGATTAAGTTGTTGCAACCTATCGCGAGGAGCCTGAGCTGATAACATCCAACGCTTATCCCTCAAACCCTCGATCGATCCTGCTTTGTTGCTGTTATTCCTTTTGCTTCCGCAAATGCATATTTGTTTACGACTGTCTTGAGCATGTGGCTTGAAAACACAATTATCCAATAACCCTCTTTTTCTGACTCTGATTGGTTGCCCTCTGCTGTGACCCTGTGGTTCCCAGATCAGATCTTTTTTTTTCAGAACCAATCTTAGGCCTTGGCTCCATCTGATGTGGTCAAGGGTGGTTCAGGGTTATCACCTTAAAAGAGGAGTTTAGTCAAAATGTGCAGTTTTTCCTTTACACTGAATGTAGTCAGCAAGACATGTTCGGCATTTAAATTTTACACCCTTGGCTTTCTACTTTGCCAAAGTAAAGGCTGAAGTCATTACACACTTACAACAAATCACATGTACACAGTATTTTCACAGAGTAATAGATCACAATAGACTTGCTTACATCATTTATTACACTGTATCTTAATGGAAAAAAGTGCTTGCACAATTGTCAGAAACCACATAAGGAAGTCTTTTTGAGATGACAACCACACCATGTCCAGTTTCACCTGCTCTGAACTAGCTTCCTATAACACTGAGAACTGGTTTTAATGTCATCCTCCTTATATATAAAGACCAGAATGGGCTTGAACTGAGCTACATTGCCAACAGCCTTGTTAGTTTGCCTCAGAGGACAGTACACTTATCTTTGCCCCCTCTTTTGAGAGTTAGTAATATCCAAAAGAAAATCAGTGCTGCTGCCTTTATCAGTTATGCACCAAAGCTCTGGAACACACAACCTACAGATATCAGGGAAGCTCCCTCACTAAATAGCTTTGAAAGAAAGCTTAAAATATATCTCTTCACTTTGCTTAGTTGAATTTTTCCTATTATTTTAGTTATGTACTATTTTTACTGTTAAGCACTTTGAGCTGCATTTCTATTAATCAATTTTATGATCTATTTAATGCCTTATTTTAATGTTTACTTTTCCAACTTGTTTATCAAGTTTATCTTTTATTTTATGTCTTTCTCTATTGCTTACTGTGGTTTTCTTACTTGTTTAACTGATTTGTTATTTATTAATTTTTAAATTTTTTTAAAAAAAAAATCGATTTACTCTAAAGCACTTTGAGCTGCATGTCTTGTATGAAAGGTGCAATACAAATAAAGTTTATTATTATTATTGGAACACCACCATGTGGTTTGCATGCAAATGTTTGAGGGCTAAAGTATAAAGTTTGTATGATTGTAATTGCCGAGATATACACTTGGTAGCTACATTAGCCTCATAGTTTTGGCGCAAAACTAAAGGCACTCAGATATTGAATATTTCTAGATCTACAAAGGCATAAAGGGTGTGTTAATGTGTGTAAAAGGTGACTTAAGAAGCTTCCTTTACTTTCTACATTAGCCTCATAGCTTAAACTAAAGAAGTAACATCCATCCATTTTCCAACCGCTTCTTCTGTTTCCGAGTCACGGGGAAGCTGGAGCTAATCCCAGCTGATTGCGGGCCTAAGGTGGGGTACACCCAGGACAGGAGGCCAACCCATCACAAGGCAACACACAGACAGACAACCATCCATACACACATTCACACCTATGGGCAATTTTTCCAATCCAATCAACCTACTGCAAGCCTTTTGTACAGTGGGAGGAAACCGGAGCACCTGGAGGAAACCCACGCAAACACAGGGAGAGCTTGTCACCTGTGGCCAACCCGGGGATCGAACCCAGGACCTTCTCACTGTGAGGCGACAGTGCTAACTTTTTATTTATGTCTATACTTTATATGAGCATAACTGAAGATTTGCTAAAGCTAGTGGCAGTTTTATTTGATAAAACAGTAGGGATTATCTCGGTGACAAGCCCATATTAATGCTGCTTTTTTATACAATCTTTTTTTTTATCTACCCCATTGTACTCTGTTAAATTGTTGTACAGCTTGTGTGATTCCAACAGACTGATCCTCTATAAGGAACAAGCATGCTCTCCCCAAAGGACCTGATTTGAAGCTTACATTTATTCATTTGGCTGACGCTTTTATCCAAAGCGACTTCCAAGACGTGAAGCAGAGTAGTGGGACAGTACCTTGCTCAAGGGTACCTCAGTAGTGAGCCGGGACTTGAACCTGCGACCTTCAGGTCCCCAGTGCAATGTCCTAACCACTAGGCCACCACTGGAGCTACATCAAAATTGCTATCAAAGTCAACGAGATGCAGGTCAAGCGTCGAGATCCCAGCATGTATTAGTACTGGGGAAATTGTCTCCCGAAAGATAGGCACACTCTCTTGAAGGACTTCCCACGTTCCCTTGATCGCTTAAGTGAAACTTGGATGGGGGTAGGCTACTCAAGAACGCAAGGTGAAAAGTAATTTCCCTTTCATAATAAATGCTGTCGCTTAATGCAATGTTATGGAAAATGATTAGAGCTTAAAAACTGCAAATTACATCTGACAAGCCTCGAAGACAGTCAAAACCAGGGGGGCCCCGTGCCATCTTCTTGGGACCATAATGAATGGGGAAAATTGGAAGGCCCCCAGCCTGTGCAAATCCTGGCCGCGAATTGGCTGCCTGTTTATTGGCACTTAATGAAAAACAATTTATCTAAATCACCGCCCAAGGGGATTCGTAGTTAAAGCTCCGGGAAAGAGGGGTGGGATGTTTGTCAGTGACAAATGCAGCTGCGTTTTTTTCCAATTCTAATCCTGTTGCGGGAGGAAGAAAAGCATGCATGGAGTGCCGGGGTGAGGGGGGGAATACAGAGAGAAAGAGAGAGAGGGTCGTTTTGTCCAGAGTCTGGTTTCTGTATGTTAATTATTATTAAGGCCAGGTGTCAAGCTCGCCAGTTTGTGTTAGTCCACTGGATAGTAGAGGTAATGTATTTTTTTCCTTGTAGCCAGTGAAACAGTTTGGTCCTCATTAGCCTAAGATATGTTGATTAATCTAGCGAAAAAAGCACTTATGATACATATACCTGAAACCAAAATGCAAGAAGCTCTATTGTACAAGTAGTGATCCATAACAGAATCAGGATGAGCTTTGCCCCTGTTGCTGTTGTCAGCTCTTTTATGTCCATGTCTTCCCTACAGTCTGTCTCTCCTCTCGCTCTCTCTCTGCCATTACTCTACTTCAGAATATTCATATTCAAATTTGACATCACCTGCTCAAGAACGTGTCAGTAACATCCTCGGCTTGACCTCATTATGGCAGATCTCTCCTTTCTGATTACACAAATGCATCCCAGACAGAGCAATTAACTAAAACAGTCCTCCAGCTGAAAGCCAGGCTCTTTTACTGACAGCCACGCTCATTAGTCCCGATTCCGCGTGAAACTACCTTTCCTACAGGAGCCGTGATGGCATTGGCGCCCTTAACAAGCAGGTAGACATACTTAACCTTTAAATATCGCTGTGATCAGAGGCGACCACACAGTCAAACCTGCGGATTAAAGGCAACCCGCTTTGGCCCTTAATACATCTCTGTTACGCAATATCTGCTGTCTCAGTTTTATTCTAGTATCTTCTGCTGAACTAAGAACAGTTATACTGCAAAATTCAGCTTGACAAGAGAAAACCTTCGGACAAAAGGCAATATATCTAACATTAATTATTGTGGGCCACATTGCTATCCCCAAATTAAGCCTAGCCAAGACTAAGTAGGATTTTGAAACAGTGGAATTCATTTTGTTATGAATTTTAAATGTAATTATGCAATTTCATAATAAATCACATAGCAAAATGAATAACATTTACATTCAAACTAATTTATGCACCAAAAAAGTTCAAACCAACCTAGCAACATTTCTTCAAATTCAAATATAAATCATCATAAAATGAGCCTTTTTTTACTTCTAAAAGGTGGTATTGATTGCAAGCTTAAAATCAGCACTTTCAACAGAATTTCTCTGCTTTTTACTGTGAGCTAAGAGTGAGAATTAATAGAACAGAATGCAATAGGTGGTGTCAGGCTTATACATAATGGAGGAAGCAAGAAAGGTAGCTTCTTCCTGCAGGCCCACTAGCAACCTCTCTTCTGGCAGAATGGAAATCAATAGTATTTTTACCTTAATAGTTCTGTTATCAAATTGACTGTGACATGCAGCTCTCTGTATATTGGCTCAGTGTTGGGCTGCTAGTGAGCAACGAGTAGTAATAAAGTAAATAAAAGGGCAAAAATAAAATTAAACCCTGTTTTTGTTATCACTGATGATTCCTAGGGCTTCTAAGGAATAATGTCTCCACTTAAAAACTACACTTGTGTTTCCCAAGTCCAGTGAAAGCCTCAATGTGCAAAACTGGGCTTATTACCATAATTCTTTTATTCCATGACCTTAAACATTTTCATTACTTGTTGGCCAAAGATTACTTTTATTTCTGATGTGTCCCAATCTGGGCTGATATAAGTCAAGTCAAATAAAGTCAAACTATTTATAAAAAACAATCTAAAATGTTGTTGAAAATGCTGTGCGATAAAAAAACAAATAAATTATTTGATAAATACCAAATACATACAGTAATCATTTTTAAAGAAACATGTAACTGAACATTTATAAAATGATACATACAATAGAGAAAATGTTACTAAAATAAATAAGTTCTCTGTTATTTTTGGTATGTTTGGACCTTTTGGTCGAAGCTGAACTCGGTGAAGCCTCATTAAGAGCACTTTTATTGGGGAAGAGGGAGCAGTCAGCCAGAGTGCAGACAGCCAGTTCACCAAAGAGAAAAAATCTCAAACCATGGAAATGAGAAGGATTGCATAATTATATTTATTTATAGCCAACTGTGAGCTATGGACGACGATTTCTCTCAAAGCAGCAGGCGGCAAAATGTGAAGTCTAGACTTTCCTAAATGCTTTTAGGTGGTAATTGTCGCTGAACATTAACTTCCACTCCTTCTACTTACAGTTCTCTTCTACTTCCTTTGCTGATTTTATCCTTCTTTTTGGCCATATTGCTTCTTACTTTTCAACTCTTTCTTTTTTTTCTGCAATTTTCTTTGTTAGATAATGGTGTTGACTGACCCGGAATTTGAAAGCTGTGTCCTCATCAGTTCAGATGAGGGGGCCAGTTATCAGAAATACCGCCTCAACTTCTATGTCCTGAGCCTACTCTTCCACCCATCTCAAGAGGACTGGGCACTGGCCTACAGCCACGACCAGAAGGTGAGTTATTTTGGAGACATAGGTTACTAAAGGTTCCGCCTGAGCTTTACATTAAGCCTTACATTAAATAAATGCTTAACTTCTAGCATGATGTTGTTAACAACAGACAAAGCTAATTGTAATTGATTATAAACATACAAATAAGTTGTAGTTATTCTAATGACCTCTTGTCACCACTTACACCTTGCTAACAACAACCTAACTGCTAGTTTGGCCTCATCGCAATCCACAGCTTTCTTCCTTAGCTTTCTTTCAGAGCTAGCCACAGGCTAATTTCTTCTACTTAGCCTTATTTCCAAGCGAGTCACATGCTAATTGATTTTAACCAGCTCACATTCCTCGCAAGCCTCATGCTAATTGGTTACAATTAGCTTCCATTAATTGTTAGCAAAGTGATTTCTGCTAGCTCAGATTCTTTGCTGGTCACATGCTATCTAGCTCACTGGCTATTGCTCCTCACCAGCAACATGTTAATTGATTTCCACCTGCTCGTTTTCCACTAAATTCATTACTTGACACATGCTAATGATGACAGTTACCACTTGTTTTTTCACACAAGCTGTTAATCTGTTAATAATAACAACAACAACACTACTACTACTACTACTACTACTACTACTACTACTACTACTAATAATAATAATAATAATTACTATAATTATATAAATATATAATTACTATAATAATAGTCTCACACCCCTGCTGCCAGATATTTTACTGTTTTTTAAATAGTTTTTTAAATTATTATTTATTTATTTGTCTATTTTATTTATTTTTACAGTGTGCGTTCTTCACTGAAAAAGTGCAAAAAAAATAGTTTAAAAAAACCAAAAAAAGAACAAACGTTGGCCATAATCTTGATTTTGGTAAGCAATATCAGCCCTTGGAGTCAGTTAGGCAGTGTGTGCCTAAGGGGTTATGGAGTTATGTATTCTTTATGTATTCACAGCCAGTCCTAAACATATCCCACTCAATGATACTACTGTAACCCCTCTGCTCGCAAACTGAGCCAAACCAAATCTATATCAATATTTCACTTCACTGTTGACCGACCCTGCAGGGATGGCACCTTACCAAAGGCTAGTGTGTGTGTGTATATGAGCATGTGTGAGTTTATATGTGAAATAGGAAGGGGGAGAAAGATGGTACTGTAGGATCTGTGCAGGATGAAAGATAGAAAGATAAAAGATGGTGAAAGAGTGTGTGGGTGCAGGTGTGGAAGCTTTCATGTACAGCTATACCCATGCTGTCTGCAGGCACTTGTTTATATGTTTGTGCAAGGGAAACATATTTATATGTTAGTATCATGTTGAAACAGTTTCTATACATTTTTACACCTAAATATTTACAAGCGTATGCAAAGGTTTGGATCTTCCCCCATGTTTTAACATGTTGGAATATTTTTCTGTGTTAATTTGGGCAAACAAAAAATGTGTTTGTATTGAAATGTAAAGAAATATGTTATCTATAGAAGATTACTTATTCTCAAAGTTAGCATAATGTATATCATGTATTTACACTAATAACATTTGCATTTTTATTGTATTTGTAACATTTGCATTCCAATTATAGAGACTTCAGTGCACAATGTGTCAAATATAAATGAAATAAATGCATATTATGCAACAGAAAGAAAGAAAAAATATATATAATATATAAATAAATATAAATATATATTTAACACAAAATAATAAAGAAGTCCCAACAGCAAAATATAATGCCAATTCTTTCAGTCTGTATAGTGTCCACTCTTTACATTTATTGCAGTTTTCATTCTTTTTGGGAAACTTGCTTTGAGTTTCTCTGTGGGAATCTGCAGGCTAACTTTTCCATACTTCTTGTAAACACTTCTTTTTAACATCTGTTGGATTGCATTTTCTGCATCTCACATCTTTCTTGTCAATTTTCTTTTCTCAGAACCAGCCACTTGAACTACTACACATCATTTTAGACCCATATTGTTGAATGATCTTCACTCAGTGGAAGGACAGACAGAAAGACTGATGGATTTTGCAGATTTGAAGCAAGAGTAGAGGTTGATTTTCTCTTTCTGATGAAAGATGAAAGCTTTAAGTTCTGATTATCTGATTGTGACCATGTTGGTGGTCTGTCAAGTCTTGCGCGATTGTTAGGAGTCTCGTCCTTCTTTATCTTTTAATCTTACCTTTATCTGTTACAGTTTTTGAACTTGTGTGAATGTTAGCATGTCTATGGAGGGCAGCATAATGTCAGTGAGAGCTCAGGGAACAGCTTTTTATCAGTATCTTTCCTTGGGAAGACACAGCAGTGACTGGTTCAGTAAAGATAGCAAAGATGGGGGAGTTGAAAGGGGCAACAGAATGTTCAGAACCAAAGAGTGAACATATGAAATGCTGTTAGATTTGATATTATACTTACTGCTGGGTGCATTCCTGTTAAATACTGTGTATCACTTTGCTAAGTATGTCTCAGTTTTATCTACACTTATTGTCCATTTTATCAGCTCCAGTTACTGTTATTGGTGTAGTCCATATGGTTCTCTGCATCATTTGTTAGCTCCTTCCACCCCATTTATCAATGGTCAAGACCCCCACAGGACCACCAGTGAGCAGGTGTTATTTGGATGATCGATCAGTACAGCAGTGACACAGGCATGGTATTGGGTAATGTGTGTGTGTGTGTGTGTGTGTGTGTGTGTGTGTGTGTGTGTGTGTCTCAAACATGGCAGCTCCATTGAGTCATCTAAACATGTATGCAATTATTTTCCCGTATGGTCTTGTTTCCCCGCTAGCAACCCCAAAGCTGTATTTACTGCATTCATACCATAGTCCTGCAACCAACTTCTACTGACTATTCGTTTACCTGCTGCTACATTTGAAACCCAACAGTCTAACCTCTCTCTAGGGGTCACTGGTTCCCCACAGACAGTGTATTAAAACCACTCAGCTGCCGTCCAACCCTGCCATCCATAAAAATACTGGAATTAAATCCTGAGAGGCAGACAGAGAGAAAGAGATGTGTTTGCACTAATTGCTTGTGCTGACACATTTCCGCATCACAGCCAGCGTTGACATTTTAGCGACAAGCTGGAAGACAGTGAAAAGGCTTGGTTCAAAAGGGCCCAGGAAGTCAAGGAGCGGTGTAGACAAATATCCATTCATCCATCCATTTATCCATTTATTTATCCATCCATCCATCCATTTTCTAAACCGCTTTTTCCGTTTCCGGGTCGCGCGGAGGCTGGAGCCAATCCCAGCTGACTGCGCGCCTAAGGCGGGGTACACCCAGGACAAGAGGCCAACCCATTGCAGGCATTTATTTATTTGTTTTTGTTTGTTTTATTTTAATTGTAATCCACCCTTTTTGGCACTGTAAGGACGATACACTCAATTATTCACTTAAAATCAATGACTATATATTTTAAAAAATCACATAAATCACATGTGTGCAACATGAAATCCCAGAATATGTCTGCATTTGTCGGGTCATCTGTACTGTCTGTTCGTTAGGTCAGTGTATACAGTCAGTGTATAAGTTCTTTGGCCATAGGACACTTTTTTGTTGCTTTTTTTTTGGTAGACAATTAAAGATTTAAGTACACAATCCAGCATCTCCAAGCATAAGCAAAGATTTTGATACACTCTTTGATAGGCATTTCAAAAATTACTAACAGCAACAGCAGCATTCTACTTTCAAAACACTTAGGTCTTTCAGAAATTTCAGTATGGGTGCCAAAAACAAGAAATGCATTTTAAAGGCAATGATAAGAAGAATGGAGACACTTGTGAAGTGCAATATGACCATGTACAGGTAGATGGCAATAAATATCCCCAGTAGGAGTATGAATGACAATCACCCCCTGATAGTGCTGAGAAAATGGTTCCAGAGCTTTAAGTTGCTTTGATTTTTTAAATATTATAAAGTTCACATTTTCATGGTTAATGTTTGTATGTTGAATAAAGTCTGTATGAAATCAGATAATATAAAGCACTTGTATTGTACCAGGTGGACACTTCTAGGTAGGCCTTTCACAACTGTTACATAATTGCATGATCACAGTTTTCTGAGATGATCACACTTATCTTGGCTGACTATGATGCATAGTTATTAAAAATAATTGAAGGGCATTTCATTTCATGATAGCATCACCATTTCAACTTGGTGCAATGACCCACTGAGAGGGTAGTGACAAATAATATCTGTTTATTTGTTAGCTAAACCTGCTCAAAAGGTGATTTTTGCTCATATTTTCACAGTCAGAGACTGTTAAATGCTTGACTGATATTAGTCTGCATAACTGTAGACATTTATGTGTTTATGAATACAACAGAGAAGTCATTGTATCTCTTAGTAAAACATAGTAGCATTAGCAATTGTGCTAATTAACTATGTTGTCATTATCTGAATAAAGGAAAGCTAGAAAACAAGATACCTAATCACACAATTTAGTACTTTACCAGTTGTATTAAACAAGTAAAAATGACAATTACATTAACAATTAATGAATGTACCTTGCAACTGAAACATTTCCAGCTATGTATAGCTCCTCCCTTTCTGTTTGCCACAGCACTGTGGGACAATACTGTCCATCAGTACCACACTGACAAATCCACTAGTGTGTATTGTGAATATTTTAGTATTTTCAATGTCAACACATAACTACAATAAACACTACATATTCAAACACTAGTTAGAATTAGTAATAAATCCTAAATTTAAACACACATCTTTTATCATTCAAATCCAATTTTGTTGTTTATCCTTGTTAAAAAAGTGACCTAGGCACTTTTTTGCATAGTCAATTGAAAATGTAATGGATAATGGTAGTCTTTAAGTCATACGCTCTGTGACCTTAACTGTAAGGTTTTGAAATAAAGTCATGAGCTTTGCACAAGACTAGTCTGAAATTTAATTCAAAGTAAATAAGTAAATACTGTAGCATCACTAGTTCTATTGAGAATGCAGATATTACGTGCTGAATTTGATCATAAACAAGACTGCAGACCGAAAAGGGATCCTATTGAATGTCATTTCAAAACCAGATAGTAAGCAAGTTTAGAATGTTGTTTCTCATCTGATACAGCGGAAGCAGCAGACTATTCAGGCAAATATGAAAAGATGATATTTGAGTGGAACTTTTTCTTTAGAAACTGAGATTACATAGAGACTACAGAGGTGACTTACTGGTTTTGACCAGAAAGTGACTGCTGACTGAAAGGTCTGAAAACGGATTCTATTGAGTGCCATTTTGAAATCAGAAAATAACCAAGTCGTGCACTCATTGCATTCCTTAGAGCCGAATTGTCACATTGCCATATTATACATGATTGCAACAGAGCAATATTTGACAAACAAAACAGGACTTGAACATATACTCAGATAAAGTGTTTACATTTGTCATTTGATTTATGAAAAGAGTTCATTTAGAAATGAAAAGGAACTTAGAAAAGAAGGCAGTAGTTCAATAGCCAGTTTTCCAGATATAGACATATCATATTGCAGTTATACTGTTACATACTGTGATTTCAATACACTGAAAGCAAACAAAAAACCGTGATGTGGTTAATGACTGGCCTTCATTACTTCTGGCAAAAATGATTGATGTTTATTGAATAATTGTAATGCCTCAAATCACCCAGAGGCTTTGAGGCAGTATGTCTGCACATGTTTTTTTCTTTATGGAAAATGGTTCCCACCAGTAAGCTAATGGGGATACAGAGAAAAAAATGAAACAAGAGGGCCACGTATACCAAAGACATGGCTAGAATCACCTAAAAGTGAGGGGTAGTATACACACTGGTGGAATCACTGTTAAGTATGGAGAAGACTGGAGGAGAAACAATGCCAGGGAAACCATAACATAAGTTCCTGAACCAATTTCCTCTTTTGTCAGTGCTGCTCTGTGATTTTATTTGCATTTAGATCGGCCATAGCAATGTTTTTCTCCTTTCTTCTCCTGAGAAAATTACAGTCCAAATTACCTACTATTTCTCCCTAAAATCAGTGATCATTTTTGTCTTGTTTGGATACATATCTCATTCGTTTTCCATACAGATGTATAAACTGATCTTCAGACGTAAAACAAAAGGTTTTCAACTGCTGCCGCTGTATTTAATCTCTTAGCATGTGTGTCCATATCAGACTCCTCCCAAGTTGTGTAACAATAGATGTTTGGAGGAGTCTCTCAGTGGTTTACTTGGTATAGTGTGGTCCATACCTCCATCTTCTATATACTGAGCTTTAGCAGGGGGAGAACAAAAATTAGTGGGACCCTGCAGGCGAAGGATGATAATAATGGCAGGTATAATAGATAAAGGCAGTTAGATTTAAAGCATTATATATAGCAATATCCTCCACTATTAATTATCTATGATTACAGAACCATGTTTAATGCAAAAAATCTGAATTTGTGAAAAAGACAATTCACTAGAAACTCTCATACTGAAGCTGCCTGGATGTTAGTTTTATCTCAAAAAAGAAGTGTGCTAATCTTATTACCAACGATCCCCTGATAAACTAATCCAAACTGAATAGGGCTAAAGATGCTTGCAGCACATAATAAAACACTAATTCGTAAGTGGCCCATTTGTACATTACAGACTTTTCCATTTAAGTATTACAAAGGCTGATGTGGCACTAATGATTAACGAACATTATATCAGGCAACCCTGTGGCAAACGATTGAGGTGTATATAAAAAGGTGTCATTCAAATGAGATTATGGTCGGGGAAATGGTCTTATTTCATTGTCCCTCCTGTATTTGCATCATCCAGCTCCTTGTGGGAGTGGAGTGTGTAGAGCTTTGTCAATGATAGTGTCTGGACATGACGTTTAAATGAGGATGTTTGCAGGGAATGAGGGGTGTAAGAATTCACCGCGCTTACACAATTAAGGAGGGGGCATAAGTGGAGATGCAGAGACCATGAAGTAAGTGGGAGGTGTACTGGCTGTATATGCAATATGTCTGGAAAAAGAAACATCTTTTAAAGACATAAGACATGTATTTTGTCCAGGTTAATCTTGTTTTGGATGCACAATTATGATTATACTGATAAATGTTACAACCCTAGTCCACCTTGCAGTATATTTTTTTTAGTATATAAATTAAATGAATACACTGTTTCAAAGTGTTTTACCTTGGAATACATGATAACCTTTAAAACACTTACAGGAACAAATAAAATTCTGTGTCATTATTTGAATTTTCCCTACACATTTCCCTACAAAAAGGAAACTAATGACAAATGATTCTATGTATACAAAATTCGAATGGGCTGGTTTCCCAGACAGATAAATTCTAGTCTAGGACTAAATTACAATGTCAAGTATCAATGAATTACTATCTAAAATGTTTTAGCCTGGAGTGTAAACTTAATGTGGTTATGAAAAACTGGAATTTAAGTCTAAAAAGTGCAAAAAAGAAAGAAAAAATGTGTGAAAAATATGAAAAAATGCCTAAAGATCCTTTAAAGTTGTCAGTTTTGCTAGACAGTTTTCATTTTGTGGAGGTTATGTTTTACACAAACGTTTTACACTCTCATTTAGAAAAGAACCATATATTTAAAGAATAAAATTAACAGGGTTCTTCTATGGCAGATGCTAAAACATTGCCTGATCTGTGCCCAGTTTGGTGATATTCCTACTCAAATATTTTTGATTCATCTCATCAGCTAATAGCCAGGTTTGGTAGATGTGCTGGAAAAGGGAAATCACCTAAGTTCCCCACTCCTTCCCCATCCTACACCTTTTTGCACCTTATGCTTTTTGCCCATGCTAACAAGGAATGCCCAGGATTTATGGTTTAAAACATAGTATTTCTCATATTTTTAATAGATTTATATAGCTAGTTTTTGGCTTCAGTTTAGTAATATTTAACACTTGCTATGACATACTTTATTCACTTCACAAAGAGCTTGTCCATTAGCTAATGAGCTGAATCAGGCGTTGAAGAAAGGACAACACTGAATGTTGCAGTACACCTCCAGGGATCTCACACTGCACATTTCAGTCCTCTAACACAGAGACCAAGTGACTCAGAGTGGGCTGTGGTTGGAACAAAAGAGATGGCTGTAGATCAGCAGAAAAGGGCAACAGGAGTTCCATATATTATTCATATTGTTTCATAAGTGATTTTAACCTGACCACACAAATAAATAATCGGTTCAGAGATAGTTAGCAATAATAGATTCGACAGCTCCTTACAGAGCAAGTTTTGGATAATAGTGAAAAAAACAACAAAAGAACAGAAAATCCACCTCCGGTTCCTCTAGGGGTTTCCTGCCTTTTAATTGCCTGGGCAATGGTTAGCCCTGTCAGACTCTTTGGTGGTTTTTGACAAAAGCTTGACAACATCAGGCCCCTGTTATGGGAAAGGCTAGCTCAGTTATTCATGAGACAAAAAGGCTAAGAGAGCCCTCTCGTACACTTTTACCCTGAATCAGTGTGAAATATGTAGAAGGAGTACATAAAAAGAGAAGCAATATGAAACTTCTACAAAAAAGGCCTTCGTCAGAGTGCTCTTGAGTGGCACTCGCATATTTAACCGAGCCTTCTCCATTGAGCTCTTTGCGAATTAGCATTGCTCCCAGCAGTAGCATTCACTGAATTTGAAAAAAGGGGGAAGGCCTTGGCCTTCAGCGTGGCTAGCATAAAGGATATGTTAATTTAGTGTTTTATGTGCAGTAAGGTCTTCTTAGCATGACCAAACCAGTAGGAAGGCACTTTTGAGTCCAGATTTGCATATGTAGCTTTGGCTGTTGATTTTGTTTGCAAGCTAACAGGCTCTCCCAAACAGCTGGTCAATGAAAGCGTGTCATAAAAAGTAATGGAAGTGTGGTAATGGAGGAGAAGCAAGAGAGGCATGCTTGTCTTTTGTGACTCCAAGAAATAGATTAAAAAGGGTGGTTCTGCAAAGAAAAAAAGAAAAACAAAGAAATTAAAAAACAAACAAATTTTTCACAACGGAGGTAAGGCAGGAAACCAGTGCGGTTAACAAAAGAGTCTTTATTTCCAAAAAGTAAGCCACAAACACAAGACCGGCGCTCCAGCGCTCGGGGAGAACGTTTCAGAAGCAATTCGGGGTTGACTGCCTGCGCTGGAGCAGTGCTCCGCTCAGTTCGTGCAAAGTTCGTTCAAAGTTCGATACCGTAACCTAGGGTTTGTCGCTTAACTAAACTCCAGCATCGACTACCTGTCGCTGCTTAATAAATATTGTAACTCTCTATCTAGACACCGCCAACTGGGGCTGTCCATAAAATACTGAACCTCTATCGACGCCTGTCGATGGCACACAACGAGTAACCTCGTTGTAAATTTTTTTGTCCATGCTTATGTACATTTTTCATGTCATTTGTTTATTTCCTTTAAATCTGTTCTTCCATAAAGTACTGTTCCATAAACTAATATGACTGCATTTACAATGAAACCTGTATGCCAATTCAGATGGTAGTTTTACACTGGTTTTCGTTTTAGCAACTTTAATTCATACTGCTACTTTAATCCTGATTTCAACAGTAATTACCTTGTTATTGCATGTAATGCTCACATGTAATTACACAGTTATTATGGACACAGTGGGACTGGAGTTTATTTTAACACTAGGGTTACTGAGTTTAAGTCTTTCTGAGCAAGCGGGCGCTCATCCAAAGTCCACGTCCAAACTATTAACAGTGTTATTCAAATTAAATCAACCCACAGTTTCTGTTTGTTCCCTAGGTGTGTGTGTATGTGAGAGAGAGAGATCTAGAGAGTGAGTGTGTTGTGGGGGTTCCCTTTATATCTTTCTTACGACCATAGCCGGTGAAACAGGAAAGCTGTTGTGTTTGGCTTCATGGTCGATCACTCCGCTTTCCCACCTAATTTCTGTCCTTATTCCCACCCATTTTTGCTCTTCAACACTATATTACCCATAATACCTTGCTCTTAAGGAAACCCACCTACCTTTTATAGCAAACAGGTAACTGTGGTTTCTTTCAGAGCAAGGCATTATGGGTAATGTAGTGGTATAGTGTCAATGTGGGTGAAAATAAGGGCAGAAATTAGGTGGGAACCGCAAAAGAGGGAACATGAGCTATCCAATAGGCAGTAAAGCCAAACACAGCAATTGCCCTACGTCTCCAACCATGGTTGAAAGAAATTAAGAGAGAAAAGAAACACACTGCACACACAGGCAGAACTTCGTGCAAATTAACAATGTTCCTTTTTTTACATATAAATTGTATGACTGACACTGTCTCTCTCTCTCTGACTCTCTTCCCCAGAAGTCCATGCAAATATTTAAGAATTCATCTGTGTGATTGCAGAGCCGTTGTTTAAGAGCAACAGTTCCACACCAGCTGTTTCAGCCCAGTGGCAATATAGACTGTGATTGTCAAAAGTGTTTCTAGTGTAGTTTTATTCCTTTTTTTTATCACAAATGAATCAGAAACCCACCTAGAATGTCTGGAAGAAACCCACAAAAAAGTGTCATGCTGCATGCCCCTGCTATTGTGAATCTGAGTTGTTTACACAATTGTCACAAAAGTTTTAAGTTAAGAGTTAAAATACATCAAAATGTTGATTGTCCCATATCACCCAGGTTCAGTAGATAGCAGTCAGTAGCACACCCATGTGATGCTACACACTGAAGGATTAATAATTCATCATAAATACATTGTGGACAATGGTGGCCTAGTGGTTAGGACATTAATCTTGTGAACTGAAGATCACAGATTCAAGTCCCAATTCATGACAGTTATGTTAAAAGTTAAGGTTTCAAGATGAATGTCATTTTGTTACTATCCAGAGAAAACCATGCATCTCCATTTCAGTTCTTCAATTTTAAAATTTTTTTTCTGGTCTTTACATTCTGTGACACCTTCATGATGAACTTACCAGTAGAAATGCTGAAATTTCTCATTCATTCTCAATTCTTGCTCTAAATTGTTCCTTCATTAACGTACATTAGAAATAAGGAACGTTTTTGCCTTGTCCTGTTAAGTTAACATATTGGAGATACTTGATACTTGACAACTTCCTTCGATTATGGTTTTCTCCACTGATACTAAATAAGCAAATTGATCAACTGTGACTGATCAACTAAGGGGGAAAGGTACAAATCTGTTTTTGTCACCAAACAACATCTCCATGCTTCTGCCGAACTGAACATTTTTATATGCTCTAATATGCCATGCACCCTTCTGAGCAGCCAATTCTCACTTTCTTCTGATTACTGAAGAAAAATGCTTCAGTGTACATTAATAGAAACTCGGCCTTGAGTGTAGTCAGGTGCTGAGGGTAATTTGTATCCTGCATGTCACAGGAAGACCCCACGTAACTGGCACCGCATTGCTTCGCCCTCTAAAAAAGCGTAATGCAACTGTCATGTTCCCTGTTGGCTCGACACCATCCCTGGCAACACCTGTCGACTCCTCATGCAGAGGATGTCAATATCTGCCTCCCCCCCGCTTCTCTAATCCCCTCCATGCAAAGTGCCTTGTCATACATCTCTGAAAAGTTTCCATCGCTTTGAACTGTGAGGCTTGCTTGTTTGGTAAAGGGGGTGGGGGGTGGCAACTGTTGCTGAGCCACGCTAACTGCTGTGACATGATTTTAGCTTTTAGCCTGGGCATTAGTGGTCTAGCTGTTACATGAGCTGAGAGTTGCCGCATCACTGTGCACTGGCCTTTTCACCAAGACAAAACCGCATGCGGCCATCAGCTCAGGCTGATCATGTGGAAATACCTGCTATTCATGGCCACTGTGCTGTTTACTGGAGGATGACTGGCACTGGTGACATGGTCTTGTCAGCATACCCTCTTCAATAGCACTGCTGAAAAAAACACAAAAAACTTTTTGGCACCTTCATTTTTAAGAAAGATAGTAAGGGAGGTTTTTACAGACATGTAGTCATAAAATGCTTTTCAACTGAATTAAAAGAAATAAACAAAAGACCATTAAAAAACAAAAAATAATACAAACAGAAAATATTGGTATAAAAACAGAACAAAGCTAAGCAAAATCCTGATTAAACAAAAAAGTTATCTCTTAAAATAATCAAGAGAATCGATCAATCATAACTAGGGGAAGATTATTCTAAAGCCTCGTAGCCAAAGCTTGAAAGGAGAAACTGTAGGTTAGAAAAGAAGTTTAGATAGTTGTATCCCAGAGCTTATCTGTTTAGTGTTCTATATGTAACTACAAGAATTAAAAAAAACGAAGCCTTAAATCCACTCTATAAATTTCTTTATAATGAAAATAAAGTAGGAGTAATTGGAGCTTGCTTACTAGAATGTGTTAGCAACCTGGCCACTGTATAGTATAGACAATTAGTAAATTTGTAAACAAAGCATTGCAATAATCTTAATGTGATAAAACAAAACATGAACAATATTTTCCAATTCAGCTGATGAAACAATAGGTCCCAAGTTTGAAATGTTCCCTACATAAAGAGACAAGAATATAAAATTGATTTTACATACAAGTCTAACCCCAAAGTGGAATCCAACATTACTTCCAAATGTTAACACTGGACTAGAAAGCTATACAAATGAAGACAATTCCTTGGGTAATTTTTGGGTAATCACATTTCTGTTTTTCTAGAATTTAAATAAAGGTAGTTAAGTAATTCACTCTTTTCTTCAATTCAGTTATATAGGGTGGTCAACCTAATGAGCTGGTGTGGTTTAAAAGATATGTACAACTGTATATCATCAGCATAACAGAAATGTAAGTAAGGGTTGAATGATACTTTTACATAAAGAAAATATGTAAAATGAAAATAATAATGGACCAAAGGTCAAACCTTGGGGAACCTTACAAGTTAAAGAAGCAATGGCAGAAAGAAGAATAAAAAGTCACATATACAAACAGACACTATAGCTTGATATAGTTTCACTGTTGGTTGCTGGTTGAATTAATTTATTACTAATTAATTAATTTATTTATCTATGACTGAGAAAAAATGAAACAGAAAGTAACAGGTGTTTCAAGGCTTATATATTATGATGAAACTAGGAAGGGTATCCCTATTTGAGCAGGGCAACCTGTAGGTAATTCTACAAGGGGAATGAAAATGAACACACATTAATTAATTAATTTGATTAAAAGAATTAAATTAAACAATTTCTCTCCTTGACATGGGTTACAAATTTAGCCAAAATTTTTTAAATCTCTTTTTTTATGAAAAGTTTTAGCACTGTCCTCATTTTACCAAACATTTTTGCAGTTACTAGTTAAATTTTTCTCTTTTTTAGGCTCTAGAAAGGATTTAATTCCCATGCCGGACACACTTAGTTACAGTTAGCAGACTGTACTTCTATATTTACTCATGTAATTATACAAGTACAGTAACATTTGTGTTTACATAGTTTAGATAACACACTTAACAAGCCATCTGGTTTCTATATAACCACAGTTGTGTCTATGTTCTTGTCACTACATGGAGCCTGTTCCCAGTGGGTGTTCAACTCCACCAGGACTGCACCTTGTCTCCAGTTCTGCTCATGATTTTCATGGACAAGATGTCAAGGTGCAGTTCTGGGGTGGAAGTGGTCCATTATGGTGATTTTAGGACTGCATCTCTGTTCTTTGCTGATGATGTATTTATATTGGCTTCTTCGGGTTGTGAGCACACAATTGGGGCAAGCTGCAGGTGAGTGTGAAGAAGTTGAGATAAGGATCAGCACTTTCAAGACCAAGGTCATGGTTTTATGCCCCTTATGAATTGGGAATGAGTTACTGCTTTGGGTGGAGTAGTTCCGGTATCTCAGGGTCTTGTTCATGAGTGAGGGTAAAATAGAACAAATTGAGGTGAAAATTGAGGAAATTAGTGAAGCATGTGGGTAAAACTCTCAATTTACCAATTGATCTTTGTTCTAACCCTCATCATCGTATGGTCACAACCTTTGGGTAGTGACCGAAGGAATGAGATCACGAATACATAGAGCAGAAATTAGTTTCCTCTGCAGGGTGGCTGGGCACACTCAAAGGTATAGGGTAAGTAGCACAAACATAAGTTAAAGTGACTATTTGTCATTGTAAAAACACTCAAGCACCACAACAAAATGTGACCTCTGCATTTAACCCATCACACGTGGAGCAGCAGGCAGCGATCAACAGTGCCTGGGGAGCAGTGTACTGGGACAGTACCTTGCTCAAGAGTACCGCAGTAGTCTCCAGGCCAGGATTTAAACCTGCAACCTTCAGGATCCAAGGGCAATGTCCTAACCACTAGGCCACCACTGCCCACTAAAAAGCTGAGAGAAGCTAGGAGTAGAGCCACTGTTCCTCTGCATTGATAGGATAAAGGGGTTTAGGCATCTCATGGGCATCTCCCTTTTGGGGTGTTCTGGGCCTGGGGCAAACCCATGACACACTGTTAGGGTTGTACATCCCAACTGGTCTGGGAATGCATGGGAATCCCAGAGGAGGAGTTAGTGGATATGGTCAGGTAAAGACAAAACATCAGTTTTCTTATGAGTTTGTAAGTCAAACAAGTTATTGTAGAAAAGAAACAGATTAACTAAGGACCATCTTAAACAGATGGAAATAGAATTATGTCACTACTACTTTTTTACTACTATTTTTAAATCATTCACTAATCAGAAGTTGGCAGTATTAGTCTATATTTTCTCTGAAACACTCCAGGTTGAAAATTTAAAACTATGGAAAACAAAAGTAAACTTAAGTTAAGGCTGCAGCACTGAATAGTCTGGTTCAATGCTTTAGTGCTTTTCTGTGCTATCTGTGGAGGTGGTAGATAAAAAGCACTTGACAGGTGGAAGGGAGCACAAAAGTGATGCCGCTCAGTGGGGGGGGCGTCTCAGCTTTGCATGCGTGGCCTGGAAAGCCGTGAAATACTGCTCAGAATCAAAGGAAAATTAAGGTTTCTGTGAAGTGCCGCATGTTTTTCCAGCCGAGGAAGGACTGGAAACAGATGGACCAGCTCTTGTGCCGGAATGGCAGGCGCTGCAGCGTTATTGGGGAGTTTTAACAGATGGTGCATTGTGGGTAAAAAGGGTGCGAATGAAAGGTGTCGGAGGACGTGATGAAAAAAAATGACAAAGAGGAAGTGTTTCTGCTGTCTGAAATGAGTAATGTTCCGGAGGTGTAATATGTGCTTTTTGAAAGAGCTCACTTGCTAAGTTGCATCAGTAGCTGTCACTAGCAGGGGCTATTCTGCTGCAACCTTCACCTCACGTGTCCTTGCCATCACATCTCTCAGCAAAAAGTGATCATATGGCTTGTATGGTTGCACTCCATGTTGTAGCACTCCAACGTCAGGTCACAGTCTCGCTTAATAAGAGATTGCACCCGAACAGCACTGCGTTACGCTAATGCAACAGTTGCTTACTTTGTTCTGAAGTAATTACCCAGGGCTGAGTGGTGTAATGGGTGCTCAAAATGCTCTTTAAGGTATTTATTCCGGCGTGACGTTCTTGGCTTGAAATGACAGTTCTTTATCCTACTCATATTAGAGTTACTTTGAGGCTAATATGATGCGTATTCCCTGAAGGTAGTGCTGATGGGGCTGAGAGTTGCCCTCGCTGCCCTTGCTGGACTCCTTGCTGTCTTCAGAGAGTGTTTAGAATTCACATCTCCACCAGGCCCTCTGATATTTCATCTCCGAGCTGACCTTTCTTTCTTTCCTTCTTTTTTTTTTATTGTTATTACTTAACCAGTGCTCTTAAAGGTGGGAGCTGTCACTTAGCCTTTGCCCTTCTGGACAATAGCTGTCACAAGGTGTGCGTGTGTGTAGAGAGAGAAAGAGAAACACGGATAGACTGAGACAGAAAGTACAAAGCTAAAATGGAGAGGCCAATTGACTACCGCTTAGCTGTTGCCACACTTCAGACCAGCTATTGCTTCTGTTTCTTTCAATTCACCCTTTTTAGATGTAAACCCAACAAAGGTATTGTGGCCATAGGATAACCTATAATATAGATCAGGATTCAAGCAGTTTAATTTTTACACACACAGATATACACATATATAATGATTCTGTGAAAAGATGTTCGCATTGCAAGATACAGAAATATATGTAGATGTAGGTACAGAATATGCAGTGGAATTTAAATACAGAAAATACAGAATATATGCAAAATGGCATGGTGCAAACTAGACAGGTGTGCAAACAGCAAACTTGCAAATAGCTTAATTGTGATGGGCAATTTGAGGCACTGGCTGGTGGTTATGTCTACATAACAGTTGTCCTTATAGTTGCAGTGTGTAGTGCAGTGAAGTGTATAGTCCAGGTAAGTTCTACTGAATGTTAGGTATGTTCTGATATAGGAGCCTTATGACCTGAGAATAAAAGCTCCTCTGCATTATTTCTGTTCTGGTCATAAGGCTGATTAAATAGATTCACTTACAGTTAAGTTCAGGTTCACTTAGGTTCACTTCTGTGGAACTGTGGCTGGACCCTCCAGCGTCCTCGGTGACCCGCAGGCTGGACATGGTGACTCCTGCACAGTGTGTGCAAAGTTGGTCGGCGTTGGCCGGGGCGTGCTCCCTGGCAACGGCCAGGGCGCGGGGGCGGAGCGGCTTGGTGTCGTGAAAACAGGGCTTGGCGATGTCTGTGACGTGGAGGCGTGGCCTGGCGACGTCTGTGACGTGGAGGCGTGGCCTGGCGACGTCGGCGACTTGGAGGTGTGGCTTGGCAATGTCGGTTGATGTGAAAACGTGGCTTGACGACGTGGAGGCGTGGCCTGCTGACATGGAGACGTGATTCTCGAAAGTGGAAGTGGGACGCGGCAGTGAGGAGGAGGCGGAGCTCTCGAAAGAGATGGACAGCTGAGCCCCCTGACTCGTGACCGCCGCCTCTGAACCGGAGGCTCAGACTGGGGTTGGTGCTCCAGCAGCACGCTGGACAGTTCAAGCACCCGGGGGGCGGGGTTTTGCTGGAGTCCTCGATTCTCGTACAGGGTCGCCCTGGGAAATCCACCGACTGCTGGCTCGACCGATTGTGGAAGGTACAGAGCGTACCCCATGCGGCCCTGTCTCATGAGGGACTCCAATTTATTCCCCAGCCTCCATAGTTCGTATTCCCCTGCCTTCCCCAACCTCGGCCCGTCTCAGGTCCTTGAGTAGCTCCTCACCCTCCTCTTGATTCCGTCCGCTGCGCTTCCATGCCTCGACCTAGGGCTCCCAAACAAGGCGAGCTGACCTCGTTGCTGCTTCCATGAGATTGGGTCGGTCTTTCTGTCACGATTGTGGGGCATTTTAATCAGGAAGCAAGTGCAGACGGGGTGTATAAATAAAACGGGATTTAATAAACACGAAACGACAAAACACTAACTGAGAAACAAAACACGAGGAATCAACAGACATGAATAAATGAGCACGACATGAAAGACATAAATACGAGACCTGGGGTGACTTACAAAGACCGACAAATGTGAGCACAAACACAAGGTTTAAATAATGACAGCAAATAGACGACACCTGAACACGAGACGAGACGCAGCTGGGAGGCAGGGCAACAAGAACAAGAGCGCAAGACACGTGGCTAAACGAAAACAAAAACACAACATACACGTGGAGACACAAGGGCATGATCGTTACAAAGTGTCCATTGTCATTACACTTTCTGGGGTGAAACTGATGAGAAATGTTTTAATGGCAGGTGATGCTTGTTGGAATACACCTCCATAAAAATGTAGATCAATGGCAGTTGTCATAAAAGACTTAGATACATGTCACGTTGCCTTAGAAATGCTACACTACAGTAAAGTGTTACCGTATATGGTTATCGAGATATTGGTCTCTGCAATACTGATGTCATAGAAGGCTGCAGTATCCAAATGAGCCTCTAGCCAATCCCAGCACATTTTCTTAGAACTTCTATGTGAAGGTTTGTGGGTAAACTGTTGTAGGCCATCTCCTTCTTCTTCTATTTAATTTTACATTATTAAAATGTATATAAAAGTGAAAAAAGTCTACATTCACATAAAAATAACATCCAATGACAATTTGTTACTAAAGAAGAGGGGTGCACAAATGTAGTTCCCCTACTCAATCACACCTCCTAAACCTCCTGAAATCAGCATATGATCTGAGTGGGGAAAATCACTACACTGTACTGGATGCCAGCCCTCCAGGACCGGAATAGTGCACCGCTGTTCTAGAAGCTTGATTATATTTCTGTACATGTCGGTTTCCATGTTTTTTATTTTTTATGTTTATAAAAAAGGTGATGCTACATGACAATAGTAGCCACTTTTTTAAGCCATTTGCTTAAATGTCTTTACATGACACTGAAAATGTTCTGTAATACTCAAATACCTCCCACCTGAAAAGACAGCCAGTGTTCCTGGAGGCTCTCTCAGGGTTCAAGTGACAAAGCCTTCACACTTCTCTCTCTCTTTCTCTCTGTCTCTCGCTCTTTCTGTCTCTCACTCTCTCTTTCTCTACTCACTGCTTGACATCAAAATTTGCACAGGGGCTGTAGACCTGTAGACACGTTTGACATTTACTTGCACAATCAGGTGCAGCATGGTGTCACCATTCTACTCCCACAAATAATCTGGAGGCATGACTAAAAGATTCCCTGTTGGGTTTTATATAGACGTTTCACCTCTGGACATCAGCTGCCTAAATGTGTGTTCATTCACAGTTCCCATAATAGACAATGGGTTAAACAATAGCATGACTTGACTGCTGACTTGCTCTACTCTTTGCTCTGTATGTTGTTAATGTCCATTTATGTGCTTAATGTAGGCTGTTCTGTGTATCTAGATGGTCATAAAAATGGAATTTTTGTCAACATTAAAGGACACATGTCATACCGAGTTTGATGTAATATGTCAGTACTGGTTCAAAACACACTATTCACTCAACATTCCATAAAGTCCATACAAATAAAGAAAACAAGCTGCAAAAACAGCCCATTTTAAATTCATTTTTATGACATCATAAAAACCAGCTCATTTGCATATATCTACAGCAGTTTAGCACTACCCATTTACAATAAGGGTATAAGGACTATATCAGCCTGCAGTGTTTTTTGAATATAGCATAGCACAAGACACCCAGTCAAAACAACATTTATATGCACCAGTCTTAAGGGTACAATAATTCTTAGGGATAAACAGAAGTTGGAAAATGGTCATGCAAATACTTATGATTGCCTATACAGCCAAGATGTGTATATGATATAAAATATTAAATATATATCTTTTTTTCTTATTTTTTTCTCTATATTTGTTGTGTGAACAACAGGTGTTTTTAAACAATGAATGAAAATGAGTCAACAGCACATTCACTGATTTTAAATGCCCAATTCTCTTCATACAAATCACATTTGAATAGCAGTGCACTAAAACTTTAAAGTTCAAAATGTAAAAATAATAACATTGTGTTAAAAATGAGATTTTACAAAAATCTTGATGTTCAAATTTGTACTTTTTTTTAAAAAATGTCACAATATTGTTTAGCAGGCTAGCCTGATACTGTAAACTGTATTATTGAATTTCAGTTTATTTTTTTACTGTATGTAATAACTACAATCATTCAAATACACAATTTATTAGTGTGTGTGTGTCTTCCTGTCATCAGCTGACATGCCTCACAGTGTAGTAGAACATTTTTGATATTAGCTCAAATGTGTTTTTTAACCATCTCATCTGTAAACTGAACTAACTGATGTGATTAAAAGTAAACTGCTAAAAAGTGAGTACATCTTGAACAGGATTACAAACTACAAAATTATGTATAACTGTTAAAATGATAAATGTATAACTAATAATGGAGTTCATTTGGAGTCTGGAGTTCATAAATACAATTACTGAAGAAACACTGATGGCATATACTTTTAATGTTCCTTTTACTTGAAAAAAACCCCATAAAAATATATGTGAATAGTTTTTGCAGAGCGTCACACATTTTTTTCAGTTACCACTGCTGAAATTTTGCTGCTACCCTTCGGAAATGCTGCTATTATTACACCTTGAACAGCCAGCACATATTGGCTCAGTATCTGTTTTAATATTGGATGTATTCATTGCTGACTGGGTTCTCACAATTTGTCTCCAATATAAGCTTCACTTGGCTTCTCGTTGACATCGCACTCGGGTGATGTATCTCTGATTCATTCCATATTTCGCCTCGGCGCCACATCTAGCCAGTATTGGGTTCTTCATAATCTGTCTGAGATAGGAGGATTATACGGTGGAATCCTTGCCTAAGGAGAATGTCAATAGGGCTGTTGGAGGAGCTGGGCATTTTTTTGCTTGGTGCTATAGTGTCGAGCCTTTTCGAAAAAGCTTGATATGATTCTTTGGGCAATAATTTGAGCCAGCGCGCACGCAGCCATGTCAAATGCAATCATTCAAATGCCACCCAATATTCATCCAGGCCCATAGAGCATATTTTGCCGTGCTGTAATGAACCATAGCTTCTTTGATGAGATCTCTTATTGTGGACCAGTGCAGTCCACTGTACATGCCACTATAAATATCTACTGCACATTCCACAAAGCCTCCATCCAATCACCATAAAGGTAATGAGCCCAGGGGTCCAAAGATGATCACTAGCGAGCTTGGACTGTGGAAACACCATTTGCATTACAAAAGCTCATAACCATATATAAATCACAAACAAATTGGACTCTTTTTGTAGCCAGTTCCATGTCTGTTGTTTACGATTGCAGGTTAAGACGCACTCATTTCTTTGATGTAGAAAATATGACAAGGATTTGGTATCAAGGACATAAAGTTTCATCCAGTCATAGTCATTTTCACTAATTGGTGCATGAAATTAGGATTTAACCATTAGCAAAATTTCATGGGTAGACACAAAAGATTTAAAGCTGGGCCAGAAACTTAGGGCCAAGACACACCAAGCTGACGGGAAAGAACCAGCACCAACTGAAGGCCAACTGAAAATCTCCTTCCGTAAGCCTTTTGTCTCCTTGAACACACCTCAAAGACTACAGCTGACATGTGTAATGCACCACTCTATAGCAGGAGTTGACAGCAGGCAGTAGTAAAACTGCAACACAAAAGTATAGAATTAATCAACTATCTTACAAGCATGAGATGTGTCTGTTACTCTAAACCCAGTGTGTGAGACTAAGCAATCGTTACCTTTGCACTAATACAATTTCAACAGTGACTTAAAAGCACGATTATATGACAAACATCTTAACACATCCATGAAATAAGTGAGTATGCCATGTTTTCTTTTATATTTGGGCTTCAGAGCTGTCCTCTGTCTATGTATTCTTAACTATTCATACATATGTTGAATTTAAGGATGTGATATTCCAATAATTCCAATTCATTTTAACATTTAGACATCTTAAGCAATATCAGTTGCTGTCCATAATTAGTGGTCACACTGGCTGCAGCAGGAGCTGTTGATTGCTGGTTGATGCTTTTCTCTGTTAACTTTGATTAAGTCTGGAAAACGCTGCATTTGTACTGTTTGCCATTACGATCGGTGTTGACCAGAGGAGGCTGGGTTCTTTTCTCCAGCTTTAGGTAATTTTTATCCCTCTGACTGTTGGTTCACACTGTAGGGCATTGAACCCAGATACTCAACAGCTGCCTTGCAACATTAAAAACATTTTTTTTTAAATTGACATGAACTGAATTGAACTGAACCTTGTGATATTGGGCAAAAACGCTCATACCTAGTAATGTTGCAACTTGTGATTGCTACTGTCTATGTCTGCCCTTTTAAGGGAACTGGCACAGGGCAAAAAATAAAGCTGACTACACTATATTGATCGGGCCTAGATGTTGCATTTGGTGTCAAGATTACATTTCATGTTTTTCTTCCATTACCATTGGCCCATTTGTTCCTCATGAAAATCTTATATTGAATATATAGAGCTGGTGCTACTTTCAGGTGGTGTAAAAATAAAGACAAATTACAAGATTTTGCTATGACACTGAGGATATACTATCCCTTTAAAAGTGTATGACTGGACTTGTACACAGTGATGGCTAACTGCTACATAACACCAACAACTACAGGCCATGCAGACTCAGATTAACACTACAATTACTAAGATTTTTAGCCCCTTATTTCCCACCCTCAAGCCTGCCCACAAGCCTGCCCTCTTCTCATCCATCATAAATGCTTGTAAATGAGATTCACTTTGGTCTAAGATAAGATTTAATCCATTACATTTATTAGTCCACATTCAAGTTTGTCTGGTTGTTGCTTTGAGGTCTCAAGAGGCCTCAGTTATTTCAGATGATAATGGACCATATTTCAGCTAATTCATTATTAAATGTTAAAACAATGTAAACTGCAACTTGTGTTAATTCTAATTTCTAAATAGGGTAAAAAATACTTTGGCTATTCAAGGGTTGAATGGCTATAGTGTATTATTGTGGTCCAAAAAACCCAGATATCTTTCGTATATTACTGGTCACAAGTCATTGTGAAGACATTTCAAAATAACATTTATATTTGTCTATTCCATATGAACATTTTACACAGTGTACCAGTAAGCTCCAATGTTTCAACGAGTAAAACATTTTTTTAAAATAAAATAGATACTTTGCTTTTTTAAATTGTGATGATATGCATACAAGATAAAAGATGGGTTTCTACTATAATAAGCAAGTTACTCTGATTTAGGCTATTCATCTGTACATTTATTGAATTACCACATTCCACATACCACTGGTTGAAGTTTCTGCGGCTTTTAACCCACTTACTCCTGTTGAGGAGCCCATATGAACAGCCCTATCTGCCAAAGAACTAATCTAAAGTCATCACAGCACCTGTACACAAGAAACTGCTGCTGCCCATTTACATTGAGAACTATTATAATTATATATATTTATTTTATTTATTCTTTTTCTCCATTTTTTTCTCTTGTTTGTTATTGCTATCCAGTGTCGACCAGAGGAGGATGGGTTCCCCATTCTGAGCCTTGGTTCCTCCCGAGGTTTCTTCCTACAGCTAGGGAGTTTTTCCTTGCCTCTATCACCCTTGGCTTGCTCTTTGGGGGCTCGGACCTGGTTTCTGTAAAGCTGCTTTGTGACAACGTCAGTTGTAAAAAGCACTATACAAATAAACTTGACTTGACATTCAGGAGCTTATTAAAAGACAGAGTTTTTTTTTTTGTTATTCTATAGCAGCGCTGGCCAGTAAGTGTGAATTTTTATACGTGAGATGGGTGCATTTTATGCGAGATGGGTGGGTGTTGAAATGATGTTCATTTGTACAGCTCATCTGAAACGGTTCAGCTATATTTGGGATAGTAACTGGCAAGAATGTAGGTCAAAACATGGAACAGACTGAAAGAAAACACAAGTACACTCAGCCTTCAGCACATTAGTATCTTCTGATCACACGGTGTTAAAAAACACAACATACATAATTATACACAATTTAATATACATTGTCCCTGCAGAGCTTCCCTTCTCATAACCTCTCACATGTCATTCAAATGCAGTTTTAATAGATGTCAAAGATAGCAAGGTGACTAAGCCACTCTTCTCCCTGCTGTATAAATGACACGGCTGAGCATGGAAGACATGTGCTGTATTCAGATGGAGCAGAAAAAGAAGGTTGGTGCCCAGATCCGAACCACTTGAAGGGCACTGAAATAAGTCGGGAGGATAATTTTGTTGCTGGAGGTTTTCTGGGATCACACCGAACAGGTGCTACCACATCTGGATAAGCCTGCTCTCACTGCTGCCCAAAGGATTATGGGTATTAGACGTCTGAGAAAGCAGTGTTGGAAATGAAATTTTCAGACGTTGGAGATGGGAGCTGGAAAAAAAAGCCTCACGTTGTGATTGCTTGTTGGACAGGATAAATTTAAACTATGTATTGCACAGGGTTTTTGTAAGGAACGCACTTCTGGGTCAAGCACTTATCACCAGACATATATATCCAGTATGTATTTCCTGAAAGTGCCAAAATTAAAAAGGTAGTTTGCTTACTACTGATTAGGCAGACTGGATGACGTACATCCAGGCATCGATTATAAGTGTGGTAATATCCACAGAACTTCCTGAATCATGCTGTGATCTGGTCTGTTTGGGATTGTCTTATCTGTCTTGTGATACTGAAGTGGAAAAAGCTAAGAGAGGCTGTTTCCATGGTTTTCACGTGGACACAAAGATTATTTTAAAACTAGGAAACTCGCTTTCCTATAATTACAGGAAGAGATGATTAAACACGTCCTCATACCCAAACAACTTCAGACATTCTCAATTACACATACCAAGGCAAATCTGCAGAAAGGGAAACAACAGATCATACTGGTTATTTTCTGCATTGCTTTTGTATTTCAAGCAACCCCACCAACAGCCTGCGCAGAGGGTGTCCAATTTTGCCCTCCACTAGTGTTCGCATGGCAATGTTCTCACTTGGCCTCATAAACCACACTAAGAGAGCAAACAGACTTTTAAAGGGCACATATCCAACCTTTTCTGGCTCATTCTACTCTTTTTCTCTCAGTTTAAGGCATCAGCTTATGACATTTATTCACCAAAATATTCATAATTCATTTTTGCACGACCATTTTCCATCTTCACTTTATTATATTTACATTAGGATGCAGTAGTTTTTACTGTGCCTTTAGGACTGATACATGTAAATGTCCTCTGTTCCAATTGGCTGCTCTGCATTGTGCCTCATTCAAAAAGCAGCCTGGACTGAAACACTTTATCGTGGAGTGGTTGAGTCATAGGTGCAGCTAAACTGCAGCCAAATTTGCATGTACTTACTGTATGGATTGGGGAGTAAATGGTATGTTTTGACATTTTAACCCCTCAGCGGGGGAGTTTTTTTCTTGTGTGCCAGTATTCCACATTAAATTCTGAGAATTTGTCTGTGTGATGGCAGAGCCGTAGAGCCTCTGTTTCAGACCAACAGTTCCACAACAGCATTTTTGGGCCAGTAGCAATATACCTAATTTATAACAACTGGCATTGTTTTATTTTAGTTTTATATCACAAATCTATTCTACACCCACCAACAGAAATGGTTATTCTAACAATTACTAAGATAAAGCAATGCTTAATTCCACTGATCTGAAACTGCTGTTATAAAAACTCGGTTGTTTACTCATTTGCCCATTGTCCACTTGTATTGCTTTGATGGCTTTCAAGTATGAACAATAGTTAAATATTAAAGATGCTATATAATTAATAATAATAAAAATAATTTTAAAAATAATAAAATTGTTATTATAGTAGTATTAGTATTAATAATAAAGATGATGGCATATCAACTGAATTCATGAATTAACATATATTAAATTGTTATGATATTGACTGATATTGATATATATGATATAAGTGGATATGAACATTCCACAGTAGGCTTCAGTGTAAAGTAGTGAAAGTGACTATTTGTCATTATGTACACACTCAAGCACCACAATGAAATGTGACCTCTGCATTTAATCCATCACACGTGCACACAAGGAACAGGGAGGCAGGCAGCTATCAAGAGCAGCCGGGGAGAAGGGTAGTGGGACGGTGCTTGCTTAAGGGTACCTCAGTAGCACCTGGGCCAGTACTTGAACCTCTAACCACTAGGTCCCCACTGCCTAGTCAAGTCAAGTCAAGTTTATTTGTATAGCGCTTTTTACAACTGACGTTGTCACAAAGCAGCTTTACAGAAACC
>JBBPDA010000081.1:28905912-28921996 GCA_037974385.1 Arnoldichthys spilopterus
TCAGCTGGGATTGGCTCCAGCTTCCCCGTGACCCGGAAACGGAAGAAGCGGTTGGAAAATGGATGGATGGATGGATGCATGTTTTCCCAAGAAATGGTAGTCAAGTCTGAAATGTTTTTTTAAGAAACCAGAAGTGGTTTTCCACAGCATTACTCCAAAAACATGTGAAGAATAAAGCTATACCTTTACCCAAATTCTGGTACTTGGGCTTTCTTTGTTTTTCCCCCAAAATATGTGCTAGTAAAAAAATGGAACATTTCCCCCATTGGAGGCTGTGGGAACACAGGTCTAGCATGACTGCCTTGCTGAAAACCTTGCACTTCCCCTCCTTCCTCCTTCATATGCAAACATTGCTGAAGCTAATCTCTGCTAATGATGTAAATGTATGCCGCTAATTATTTCTCACACAATCGAGGCAGTGGCAAAAAAACACACCCGCCGCAATGCCACGGGGATGTCGTTTGCCACAAAAAAGAATGTGGGAAGGCAAGCACGTACTCCGTGATGCGCCAGCTTTGCCATTTCCTATTGGCTGCACTAGCAGAGAGCGCGCTGTGGAATTAGTGCTGGCCTCGGCGCAGGCAGTAAGAATAGCGGTACCTCCTCTGCCGTAGATATCTGCGGATGAGTCCTCAGCGCTGGAGAGACTAGGAGAGATTAGCGGGTGTAATTTGCTCCATGTCTAATAGGAGCTGATGGATTTGTGCGAGTTAAGACTCAGGCTATGGGATCAGCTCCTGTTGTTTAATCCCGGAATGACACGTTTTATTCACCGCCACGCTGATTAGCCATATAGAGCGGGCTGATGCGAGGCGGGTCTGGCCTTTACTGATAGATGTGGTCCTTTAAAGGCGAAAACCGTGCGAACCATAATACGGGGGATGTACGCCTTCAGCGAGGCTTTGTGCGGGTGTTATGCTCTTTCAGTTAAACACTTACCTTGTGCATTTCATCAATGTTATATGAAAACCTAATAACTGCATTTTGTTTTTGTTTTTTATTTGTACACCATTTGAAAATGCCAGCTGGTCTCTACACTGTGACAAATGTAATGATATAACAATGGAAAGGGTCCAGTATTACTTATGATATTATAATATCTGGTAACAATATCTGCACATAAAAAATAATGGGAGTTAGAACAGTTTTCTTTCAAGATCTGTGATAACTGTACTACTCATTTCTCATTTAAACTCATTTTGTCTAATGCCTACACAATTCTAAAAGTGATCGGATCACTGTACTGTTCACACTACACAGACTTGATACTCCCGATCAGAGGTCACAGTTGTGTAGTGTGAACAGAGTGGCAGCAGGGGGCTGACCATCTATACCATCTTTCAGAACGACCCGTCTGGTTTACAAAACCAAAGGTCACGGGAGAATTGATGCAACACTGGAGTTTAAAAATGAAAGTTCAACATACGGTTGTTTCTATGATAAAAGTTACAAAAAACGTGTTGTGGGTGAAGCAATGTAATAGCACACACAGGCAGTGAGTAAGTAGGCCATCGTTACACACCCATGCTCTCTTTCGTACATATATATTTTTACACTGAGGTGAATGCCCCTCGCCCCTTTCCATCAACTAGGAGGCTAGATATCTAGTTGGAGTCAGTGACTAGTCATTGTACTGTTTACACATAGCGACTGTTAAATACTGGGCAAACATGGAATCAGATTAAGTGATATGTCTGTGACCTGTTGCCGACAGGCTTAAAATCCTGTACTGTGGGAAAAAAATGCGTCATATTGCCACTATTAACCTAAAGCAATAGATATCGCTATACATCTGTGCCAATTACTCGTATCCTTACTTATAGTTTTTGTATTGGGCTATAGCCCTGCAACCTGGGCCTATTCACACCGCTGGTCTTTGGCTAAACATTCTTGTTTGAGGCATGTGCCATGTTGTAGCCACTATTTAAGACAATACTTCCAGGTTATGGTTGGGTGTAAAAGGTAGCAAATCTTCAATGCAAAACCAGCCACCATTAACTCAAACTTCAGGGCCTAGAAAGGAATGTGTAGTCCACAATACTTCCACCATCTACACTCAATTTTTATCTGAGTCTCCATTGTTTTCCATGGCCTTGCCTCAAATGCAAATGCACAAGGGAGAGACATACACTTATGCATGTAGATCTTTTGTGCAATAACACGTTCAAGTCTCCACTCTTCAATTTTCCTGTTTGTTTCAGTGTCAATAAATGACCAAATGTGACAAAAGTCTAAAACAGAGGTACCCAACTATAATCCTGGAGGGCTTGGTAGTTCCCCTCATCAGACACTCACACTCACTAAACCTGGTAACTACCAGGTAAGTTGAATCAGGTGTGTGTGAGCAGACAAATTACCAAACCATGCTTAATACCAGCCATCCATCTATGACTAGAGTCGGGGGCCTCTGTTGTAAACAATGTTTTTCTTTACATATAACAAGCTGTGTGGATGACATCATTACAACTATTCAAAAATATTCATAACACTCTAAATTAATGTAAAAACAATGCCATAAACATGTTATAGCAGATGTCACATGCTCTTTTGAGTTTTGAAGACAGTCATGTCAGTTCATATATTGCATTTTATGATTTATGATTTTTATTGTTATCGTGATAAACTGTGGTCACAATATGCTTTTCTGAGCATATCGTGATATCGTTACTGTCAAACTATGTTTAATTGTAAGGAGAGCAAAGAGACTTGCTTAAGTGAACATACAGTATTGTACTGCGGTGTGAAAAACACTGAATAAAAATTATTTGTACTCAAAAAAAAAATGTGGCACTGTTGGCTCTTTTTCCTTTGTTCCAACTTAATACATATCGCATGCCAGGGAAATTTCCCAAAATATTGTGATAAGATATTCTTGCCATATTGCCCACCCATATATTATATTATATTATATTATATTATATTATATTATATTATATTATATTATATTATATTATATTATATTATATTATTTGTGTAAGGATTCCATTACCTGTATTTGGCATGACAGATGCTGTCATAATATAAAAAACGTTAATAGTTAAAAAGTGTTAGAGTTAACATTATAGTCTCTGCCATGACAATTACCAGCAATGTGAAATGACACGATTACATTTGCGTTTCTGGTCATTCTGATGCCCTAGATGAGCTCATGTATATATTAATTTCCCCACTTATTACTATGACATATGCAACTTTAAGGGCTTGCTAGTTTTATATTGTACAAAACTCGAATGGGATCAAGAAGCGAGGTTCAGTTTGATGCCTCTGAAGAAAACACCATTGCTTTTGTTTCTCATTTCCTGTTTGTATCATTTAAGAGCTTCATAGCTGCACTTTTGGAGTGTGTGACCTCAGGACGCCTTTTTTCCATGGTCTGTTTTGGGAGAGCTTTTGCATTAACCAGTCCTTTCCTCCCAGAGTTTGCAGGTTGTGCTCTTAAGTCTGCGTTCCTTGTTTTACCTCATAGCATCTCGAAAAGCCTGAGTTTCCTGTGCTGATCCTCTCTCAAAAGCGTGAGTGCATGAGCATGTGTGTGTGTGTGTGTGTGTGTATTTACCTTTACCGTTAAGTCTGGACTCAGGTCCGGCTCTCTCAGCAGTGCATTTCTCACTCCAGTGCTCCTCCAGATGGCTTGTATCTTTAGCAGCGCTCCCAGTCCCTCGCCTACCCATGTCAGCTCGCTCTCTTTTTCTACGCCTCACCTCCTGCAAGGCAAAGCATGGCCACCCCTTAGTGTTCAACATACTTCCTGTGCCAAGCATACTGAACCTGTTAGCATTTAGGAATATTTATGAGCACTTAATGGTTAAACGGAGACTCATTTGTTTGTGCTTTGTATACGCTTAACATAGTAATGACGGAAACATCATCACTGCCAACACGCCATTGCCATTTATTGCAAAAATAATTCAAATATTTGCACAATAAAAGAAAACACCCAGGAGTACTTTCAGAGAAAGACAATCTAAATCAAAGCATTCATGAAATTCATTAAGATTGCAAATTTATTCCAACCTTGATATTACATTTTATATTTTAATATATGTGTAAACTTGTTTACATTAAATTATTTTACAGTATTTACATATTTAAAGAATCATACATTGAAATATGAATAATACAGATGAAATGTATTTTTTAAAGGCATTTTTTGCCTACCAAAGTCTATATGTGCGGATTAGGTGACATGTTTTTTAAAAATGGTACTTTAGTGATATTACATTTGTAATAAAATACTTTCCCAGGATTTTATGTTTGAAACCTTTACAATTAGCACACATTGCAAAACAGGGCAGCTTGTAAGTAAATTCTGTTTTTCTGACATCACACATTTTCTTTAGCTCAAATCTGAAATCTGAACATTTCTTTTTTAAACACAAACATGAAAATACTTTTCAAATTGCTTAAACCAAATGTTTTTGTATGGCTATATGGCATTATAGCTTAATTTAATAGAAATTAAACATTGTGCTACAATTAAAACAAAACAAATAATTTGTTTTGATTATGACTAAAACAATAAAAATGACAAAATCAGTCATCATGAGTACTGTTAGATTTTCATACTGAGCATAATATATACTGGGTTTTTTCCTTATCATATTGAATTAAGTCATTAAATAAGTTTATTTAAATATCAACAATATTACATTTTCTTTCCATAAAACATATCTGTTTAAGTGTAATGACAGGGTGGGGAATGTATCATTCAGTTTTAGCTCTTCTTCTTATTATTATCATTATCATTATCATCATCATCATTATTATCATTATTATCATTATTATCATCATCATCATCATCATCATTATTATCATTATCAAGTGTCTATAATTAGTGAACTGAATTGGTACTTTCCTTAGCAACTGTTAACAACCCCCTATTTGCCCAACAACCCAACCCCCCCCAATCACCAAAGCCCTGAAGCGACATTCTGATGCTCTCTGATCTTACCTGAACTTCCACAGCTGCAGGTTTGATGTGCCATTCAAAGGTGGGTTAAAACAGAGGCTATGCTGGGAGTTCATTCTCATCAGGACCATTTATTCACTATTCAGCACCCCCTCCCCCCTGTCCACTGCCTGCTCCATTTCCAGCTTCATAATTATGCATATGAATAACATCCGCTCCAAATATCCCCAGTGCCAGAGTACCGAGTGCTGAGTGCACAAGGGACATTCATTTAAAATATGTATTTATGTATATTTGCAGACATTGAATGTATTATAGTTAAATGAAGTAAAATTACAGCTGATTAAAAAAGAGGAAGCAGTTTACAATCTATATATTACAAAAAAAAATGTTAATGGTTGTAAGGATTGGCGGTTGCGGAGGCAAGTGCAATGGTGTGCGATATAACCAGGTTTATTTAGATAAGCAAACTAACAAATGAAACAAAATACTACGTAAACACATGGGTCTAATGTGATGTGGAAACAACAGGACTTCAACAACTAACTCCAAACTCTTACATAAGACAACAGAGAACTGACCACCGCAGTGACAAGCACACAAAACTATATAGGGAGACAAACAAGCAGCACCTGACAAAGGCGGAGACAAGGAACAGGTGTGCAAGGCAGAGACATAGGCGGGACTAGGACATACACAATTCTGAGAAGCACATGAAAAACCCAAACAAAATACACGACACATGGCACAACGAGACGTGACAATGCTGTTTTCTAATTAACAGCTGTAAATCAGTTTTATATGCCCATGTTCCACCTTGCTTTATCGTGTAGATTGAAACAGGCTGTGCCTTTAAGGCTAATATATGTAAACAATCTCTCTTCTGATTTACTACACTGTATTTTGTCTTGTTAAAAAATCAGCAAATCATTAAAAATCATCATCTGTGAAAGCAACAATGAAAGCAGAATGGACTGATTTTGCAGCCTAGTATGATCTCTGCTTGTTTCTGTGTTTTCATACAGCATCAGCCTCTTTTATTTCAGAAAATTGACAAAACCTATTACAAAAGTCCATGATATGGGCGTTTTAAGCTGCTAATTGGAAGTGACTCAGTAGAATTTTTTTCAGTAAAGCTTAACATATGACCCTTTTCACAGTTGCCAAATGATAATTAATAAGCACTCTATGTGTTATAAGTATTTCTAAGTTAAATAGTTTGGCATGATTTTATATCTGAAACCATTAAAATACATACATGTTGCACAACTGTTGGTAATCGAACATTGTCTCCATTCATAGTTCAATAAAGTTAATTTTAAAAGACAAAAAAGTTACATTTTCAGCCAGCAGCAGTTTACACTGAAGTTGTAGAGCGTTTTAGCTTGGACTGCATTTTGGCTGATGGACAGTTGAGACCAGCCATCCTAGAAGAAGGATTATTAGCAAACATCAACCTAAAAAGCAATGCCAAATAAACATACTGGTTAGGAAATGCTCATATAGAAATGCTTACAAATGTTGTTGGTACATGTACCCATGCAAATGTCATAAATGGTACACAACACTATAATATACTTATGTGAAATTTTACATTTGGTCCATATGTTCTCTGAGCTTGCTTTGCTCTGAGAACAAACCAGAAGATGTTTTTCAATATGGATAAAAATATATAGCTAACACTTATCACATTTCATTTGAGCTTTTAGGTCCAAAAAACTAAAAGTTTTGTACAAAACAATAGAAAATCCAAATAAAATCTGAAAATAACATGAAAAAAAACTGATTGAATAAAGATATTAAAGTTCTCTATGTCTTAAAGTTGTATGACTGTAAAATCTCAAAATCAATTTTTCTTGTCTAAGGAGGCACCGATTGTATTTACACCAGAGAAAAGTATGAAAAAAAGGAAACAGTCATTGGCGTATTGCAACAACCCGCACGCTGCACGATTCAAGATGATTTACAGCACTGTATGTAAATGCACCGGGAATTTATGGCTAACTTAATTAGATAGCATAAAAACTGAATTATGGTAATGGTCAGGGACATTGGAACAATAGTGCTTGGCTGCATATTTCCATAATTCTATAAACTGCTCTCTCTCTCTCTCTCTCTCTCTCTCACTCACTCTCTCTGTGGTGTTATTTACTACAACTGCATTCTACAACTTGTGTATAGGCCCTACTATTTGACCTTATTTTATTAGCCACCACATTCACCTCTTTCTTTGTATTCTCCCCATTATTTTCCCTAAGGTGGAATAAAATGGCACATTTGATTACTTTAATAGATCATAATTATTATTTTGTCACCTTAGCAGTTAATCTAGCCGACGGATCAAATCACTCAGGGACTCATTCACAGTATTATAAACTGTATTACTGTTTAATTAATCTAATATAGAGCCCATTTCTAGCATGTTATCTCTTTCAATCATCTGCTTAAACTAAATGTATTCTGTTGGTGCAATGGCAGAAACTCAGGTGGCCCAAGAGTGTCTACATCTGTCCACAAATTATGCCAACGTGAGCACTGCTATGCTGATTAAATTTAATGCTCTCGAAAGCATTACAGCAAACAACCCCAAAAATCGCTCAGATGTCTCTCTTCATTTGTCTGGCTATTTGCGAGGCTGGATTTAATCAAATGACGGCTGCTGGTAGTCACCACCAGTCTGAGCAAGCTACAAATATGCCATCCTGTTACTAATTGGAGCCACAAGTCAAGCTCATTTCGCCATCTGCCAAGCTAATGCAGATATTTTTGTGTTTTTAGGGCTCTTTCAAATACCACAGTTCAAATCTGTGATACCCTATATGCTAAATGGCCTCCTTAATAATGTAAATTTGCCACTGTTTGGTGGTAAGGTCACTGAATGCCTTGAACCAACCAAGGGAAGGCCAGCATAAAAAAACAATATTATGCAAAAAGAGCCCAACGAGGAAGCAAAACTAAGGATTTGGTACCAAAAAGCAAATGTCCATATCTATTATTATTAATAGCTGAGGTTAGGCTGCCTGGCACAGTGACAGGCACATGAATCTTTAAACCTTTCAAAGTTGGCCCGGACTGTCAGATAGTGCCGATAGCGGTTGAGGAATATCATTTTAAGGTGGTCCACAAAAAGGCCTGAACATTTGACTCGCCGCATTCAACTATCTCGAGTCATTCTGTCAGACTTGTCTTTGAGAAATGTTTCCAGATGAGCCCCCACTGTCATTTTTTCTAAGAATAAAGAGGGACTGGCTTCTCTGGCTTAGCTTACTGAAAAGAGCAGAAGATGGAAGAAACGTTTGAAGGATAACCCCTTAGTATTATATTTGTATTTGTAAGGTGTATTTTTTTTACAATACAAGCATCCTGCCATGATTGTAAGGATGATCCTCGAAACCTTTTTCTTTCTTGCTACCATTTCTGCCATTTCTCTCTTTCATAAATGTATGTCCAAGTTCTTGAAAAAAAATATATATACAGGTCCAGGCAATTACATCCCTGTAGAGATGCTCCCTGCAGGGTTCAGCATTTTCCTCATGTCTGGAATATGTGAATTCACTCATCAGCTAATGATCAATCCCCTTAATTAGATTAAGTAAGTGTTTAAGAGCAAAGAAAACTCTGTAAAGTTCAGTAACCCTCCAGCAGTGGAAGTGGCGAGACTCCAGCGAGCTTCTACCTGGTGCTTTTTCTTTGGGAGAAGATGGCTATGCAAATGCTTTATGCAAATGTGAAGATTTCCATTATAAATGCATTATTTAAAATACGTTCTTTTCACCCTCTTTTTGTCCCTCAGCAGCCATTAGCAGGCTTTCCTTAGCCTCTCTGTTGGCAGTCACCTAATGCTGGCGGTGGGTCCTTGCCCCCAACTGGTGATTTATCGACGTGAGTGGGGAAGCTATGAAGCCCACTTTGTGACAGCTCAGAGCTTTTAAAATTGAGCATGTCATTGGGCTGATGAATTGCCGCAGGTTGGGCTCACCCAGTGGCACAATACGTCAACGTCGGCACTTATGAGGGACCCTGCGGTCCAGGAGCATCAACCACGACAGGGGATAGATGAGCTCCGGCCTTGCAGTCTCTTGTCCTGAATTTGGACAGATTACATTAAACATGAAAGGCCCCGGAAGGAACCAGATGCAGGACTGATTAAGCAAACACGATTTGAAAGACTTTAAATGAGAAGGGTAAACTGCTAACCATTCACCTGATCTTGCTTGATGTTTGCTAATAAAGTGGGTTAAAAAATGCCTTTCGCAAGCAAATGCACTGTCAAATTTGTCTGAACTGTCATTTCTCGTTTCAAAGGGAGTTAATTTAACAGGGCCACATATATCAACATTACTTGGTCCCAAAGTCTTATCTATTCCCTGCCACTTCCCCTTGGCAAGTACAGACCTGGCACAATGCTTATACTGCCACAGAACCACATTAATTTCAAACAGCGACACTAGCAAAGTTAGTCACTATTATACCCAGAATTTCCATCTGAACACCTGTTTTCTAGCCTGGGGTGATAGATACACCTCCAGTGAAATCGCACTATAACTGCAAAAGCCATCAATAACAGTCTACATCCAGTGATTAAATAGGCCAGAGCTTGACTGGGTCTCTGACTTCTCGCTGGATGACTAAAATTACTGCACACACGGAGTCCCAGCGGGAGACTGATCAACGGTAGCATCAATCAGCATAATAGGAAAAACGAACAGGCCTCTGTCATTAATTGTGGCTGGGCATGCAGAAACACAATTAGAGCAGTGGAAATTAGGCCATGCATGCTGCAACATGGAAGGGTCATGCCAGCCTTCATGTGTCATGTAACCTTATTGTAAAACAGTGTGGACATTTTAGTGAAACAGGGTTGAGCTAGCTACACATTAACTTTGATTCATGTTATTGCACTTTGCATGTTTTTTTTTTTTACACTGAGAAATGTCCTGACTAGGGTAATCGTACACAGGACATGTTCTTAGCAGGGTCATTTTACACATGAAATGTCCTCAGCAAGGTCATTTTACATAGGTCACATTGGTTAACACAGAGACATGTCCTAAACAGTGTAATTTTATGCAGGAAATGTTTTGGCAGATGGCTGTTTTACATAAAGAAAATACTTAAATGAAAATTTTACACACCAAAATTTTTTAAATGTGTTAAATTTACATAGGCAAGATATAAGTATACACAGGAAAATATAGCTTTATGTAGAAAATGTCCTAAACTGATTAATTTTACACATGGATAAATTTTGAACAGGGCAATTTTACACAGGTTACATAGATTTATACAGATAAATGTTCTAAACAGGGTAATTGTTTCACAGGAAATAGTTTGATGACGGGAGTTTAACAAGAAAATGTTTGAACAGGATCATTTTACGACTATTATTTTCTAAATGTGGAAATTTTCTCAAAAGGTTAACTGTACAGAGATACATATTCTGACCTGAGTAATTGTACACATGGAAATATCCTAGTATAACTTTGCACATGGTATTCAGAACGGCATATTTTTACATATGGAAAGACTCTCAACAGGCTTAAGACCTTGTTTCAGTGATGAGAAGTAAACCCATTTTGACATTATCTAATATCTAATCAAAAAGAGCCTCAAACCTTTTCTTCCAGTTACAGACTTCACAATCTAAGCATCCATCCCTGTTTTTGATTCTACCTGTCTTTGGTCTGTCATATCGCAGCCTAAACGTACTGAGATGTGAGGGCCCAGACTTCAAACATTTCCTGTGAACTGCAAGTCTGTTCCTGGTTTAGTCACTTGCAAAACTGTTGTATTAAAGCAGTAGATGGCATGAGGTATTGTATTAATTCAACTCACAGCGCAGTTGTAAAATCCATGAAAGCCATGATGTTATTTGCTCAACAAAAGTCTTGGTTTAGGCTTGAGGTTGAGAAATAAGTGGCTCAGTTTGGACTTGAAAGTGAGTATTTGTTATTGTGAACATGCTTAATCACACAAAGTGTACCACAACAAAATGTGACCTCTACATTAAACCCATCACACATGCCAGTGGGCCGCTAATAACCGAGGAGCAGTGTAGTGGGATGGTACCTTGCTCAAGGGTTCCTCAGTGGTGCCCGGGCCAGGACTTGAACCTGCGGCCTTATGCTGACAAGGGCAATGTCCTAACCACTAGGCCACCACTGCCCACAAGCAAGAAAGAGTAGTAAAGACTTGCCAAAATAATAAAGAAGTAAATGATAAAATACCTGTTTGATTTAGATGTGATTTTGACCCTAGAAGATAAGTTTAGTTTGCAATTAAGTACGAAACGGTTCTCTTTTGTAGAAGGTGTGATATATCATAGTCAAGCCTTTTCTTTTTTTAATGGTCAAAACAGCTCATTTGGGGGCTTAAAAATGGTGAATTGACTAATCTCTGAGGGTCCGACATAGTGTTTTGATTAAAAAAAGAAAAAATGTCTTAGAGTCATAGAGAGACTTGCCAAACATGTTGTCATAGATATCAGTCTTAATCTTAAAGAATAATTTCAGGATTATAGTATTATTATATAATACATATTATTATCATTATTAAATCTATAACAACTTCATATAGATTTTAATAGTCATTGCTATGTAGTTCTCCTTTATTTTCGATTTTTTTGATCATTTTGTAACATTTTGGCAAGTTGTTCATTTATCAGACACATTCCACAGACATGACCAGTCTTAAAGTTAACCACTAATGAAAAGGACGCCCAAGCAGAGCAGTGCTTATTTAACTGTGTATAAACTTTATTTAGTTTCAAGACATTTTCAGAATGGCAAATGTCCCATCTGGGCAAACTGCAGATCTGTCTGTTACCCAGAGCTGCCAGATTTTAATGGTGGCACGTTTATTAAGTCTCTGCAACTTGACTGAAGGGTTTGTGCTTTATGGCCCGAGCCCAGTGCTTCATATAGTGTTGCGGCGCATTGCTTCAGACTCGCTGTAGCTGTAATGAAATCTAAATCACAGCGGCTAATTGGATTCAGTCAGAGAAAACGCAGCGAGCTGAAGGCGAAGACCAAAGTCCTGTTGTTTTGGGTGAACGGACAGCATGTATTTTAACAACCCCTAATTTCTTTCTTTTCTTCTTTCTTGTGCCCTTTTCTTTCACTCAGCTGTACAGTTCGTTTGACTTTGGACGGAAGTGGCAGCTTGTTCATGAGCGAGTGACCCCTAACCGCTTCTACTGGTAGGTGCCACCACCCCAATCACACCCTGATGCAGTTTCACACTTGCCAAAGCGTTCTTGGTAGAAACTCTATCTTATGCACCAAAAACCTTTGATGAGCAGCAAACATCTTTTATCTTTATCACATCGAGTTGTTTTATTGTTTACAAATTTTCTCATTAGCTAAAAATAGAAAATTCATTTAATCATCATTGTCATTTTTTTAGCAAAAACTAAACTCCTTTCTTATTTTCCTATGTCATTTATCATAACCAGGGTCACCTGTGTGTTAGAGTCCATCTGAGCACTCATTAACTTGCTAGTTGCTAGTCCATTGCAGGACAGACACACATCACACCTAGTGGCAATGTAGTATCTCCAGTTTGCCTGACTAACGTGTGTGGGAGGAAACTGAAGCTCCCAGTAGAAAACCCCACGCAGACACAGGAAGAGCATGCAAACCCCACCCAAGCTGGCTGGCCAGGAATAGAACCCAGGACCTTCTTGCTGGGCACTGACACCACTGCCCTACCAAAACCCACAAGTTATAGGGAACTGTAGATAAAAGTGTTCAATTGTTCAGTTGCCTTATTCTGAAGACGTGTGTGCATGACTTCACTCGACTGCTGGAAACAGACACACACAGTGATTTTCCAGTGAGAAAGAATGACTCACAGAAGAGAGCGATGCAGAAAAAGAGAGCGACAGAGAGAGAGAGAGACAGTGTGACAGAACGGGGAGAAAGTGTAAGAAAGAGAAAGACAGAGAAAAGCAATGATGGATACAGCAACATAGTTGAGAGACAGAGAGCAAGACAAAAAGACAGAAAAACAAAGTGGGAAAAAGAGAAAGAAGAGATAGATAGAAAAAAAAGAGAGAAGTAGAAAGAGGATAATATATATATATATTTTTGATATTTATATGAATACTGAATACAGAGAGAGAGAGAGAGAGAGAGAGAGAGAGAGAGAGAGAGAAAGAGAAAGAGAGAGCGAGAGAGAGAGAGAGAGAGAGAGACTGTTATTCCTTGTGTTCAGCTGAACTATGTGAATGTTGGGAGCTGAAAGTATCCAACACTAACTGATCACATCTTACATCTTATCTCTGGGTCTTTTCCAGGAGCTACATCCTCCATAAACATACACGATACACTGGGTCACATACTGATATTGGCTCATCAGCCAGTGAGTGAGAGCTTTGCGTGCACCTGATTTTAACTTCTCTGTCTGGGTGTGTGTGTGTTAGAGAAAGTTCCTACCACCTTCACATCCCACACTGGCCTAAACTCCTCCCACATCTGACTCTGTTCCGCTTTACTGCGTGTAGATGTTTCCTGATGTGTTGATGTCTCATTGCCTGGTTTAAATGGCAGGTGTAGCCCATGATGTTTTTGTGAAGCAACAACTGTTGGAGACCTGTATCAGTGAAGCATTACCTTCACAAAAGTGTTTTCAGCCATAACATTAAGACCACCTGCCTATAATTGAGTATGACCCTGATCTGATGGGGTGGGCTCTTCTAGGCTTCTCAGAAGTTTAGATGCTCATGTAGGTCTGTGGTTGGACATTCTTTAATTCTGCTTCCAGCTCTCTCTATATGTAAATGAGATCTAGCCATTTGGGTAAAGGTGTTTACAGAGGCACCACTGGTGTTTACGATCAGGCACTCTTAGGACAGTCTCCTACCCCCAATGAGACCACTAGGCCAGCTGACCAATGTGAACTTCTTAACCTCTGAAGTATAAAGTCACAGAGCACCATGAGAACATACCAGATGTACCATGTCTGGTATGAGATGAAGGTACACACCATGGTGAATCTCATGACCTGATTCATATCACTTAATGTTCTGTTTACACTGTGTCATCTGACTGAACTGGTCATTCTGAGTGGCTCCACAGCAGGATGCTGCCACCTAAGCCTCCTGTGGGGATTGGTTATTGGCTGGTATAACTGTTTGATGTTCAGGAGGCATAGTGATTGGCCAGTTTGAACAATGGTAACATAGATGGTCAATGGTTACTCTGATGTGTTTGAACTTTTGGGTTCATAAGCGCGAGTCACAGATTATTCAAGGGGAATCATTTCCCTGATGCTGTCATGGCGTCGTCATATTTGGTATGGACCATTTTCCCCGGTGTCTGTAAGACAGATTGGATACGGTAACTACAGTAAATCTAATGTCACTGCTGTTTAATAAACCACTGTTCTGCTCAACGGTTCCTTTAATGTGGTTAAAGCTGTGTTAACAAGGCTGAGTGTTCTGCACCCGTCTCAGACTGAATCTTAGGGAATATCTAACTGAATAAGAGAATTGCTGTAGTCTGACGCTCTGGTTGACCATAATCTGAACACATGTTAATGTCCTGACCAGCCTCTGAGTCTTATATCCCAGTGTAGTTCCAGGCTGGGGTTCAGGCTTTAATTCCTGAGGTTCAGTGATGGCTGTGCTGTAAACAGGATACAGTTTATTAAAGACAAACTCTCACTGGAATCTCACTCCAACACATACTGAACGAGCTGGAGACCTTAATGCAGGTAATAGCAGGGTTAATGCTGGAGTCAGAACCGTCGTTGGTCAGGAACAAACACGTAAACTGGGGAAAAGAGGTTAAACATCAAAGCTCTGTGCTCATGAGAGTAATGAAGCTGCTGAGGTGTGTGTGGGCAGCAGTTTCTGTTTTTCAGGAGGAAGATCATGTCAGTGAGATCTCTGAGGGCAGCTTTAGTTGGAAACAGCCGTAAGCGTTTGGGTTTAAGTTTGGAACGATGGAAGAGTTAAGACATTAGGAGCCGTAACAGTACTGAGTGAATAATGAAGTGAGTGACTGAGGCGTTTGTGTAATTTTATATTAAATATGATCTTTTATTGATTTTCAAAAGCTCACACGGTTGGTTCAGTACCATCCGCCAGGTCTTCAGGTTAAGTACTGATCTCCTCTGGAGCTTCCTTCACATCCAGAACATCCACAAAGACTGTGGCGGTGGACGTGGTGAGGGATTTGCCAAACACAACATCATTCTCTGCGACCACCAACAGAGTGAACTTGCTGTTTTGCTCAAAGTCCAGCGGCTGAATGGGAAACATAAAGCCCTGAATCAGTGAAAGACCTGGAGGATCTAATCAGACAGATGATTTGCTAAATTCTTCAGATGTTAAACATTGTGTCTTCTTAAAATATTGAAAAAAATATTGAAATATAATTAAGTCTTTGTAAAATACTGATTATTTTATTTTATCATCAGTGCCACACATTAATATCCACCATGTCACCACAAGCACTGGTACCTTAACCGTGGTGATGATGGCCTCCTGTTTGTTGGGTCCTGTGCTGACGTTGAAAAAGCCAATACTGCTCTCATTAACGAGCCTGAACCTGGTCGACCAGGCAGGAGACTGAGGTTCATCTGCATCACTCACTGGCAGCTTCACCACCACAGCTCCAACTTCATTTTCTGCCACGGAAACATTGTACTGAAAGACAAAAATGCTCATTTCCAGGATTGGGATGAACTGGGATGTCAGTGTTCAGATTAGATTCATTAAGTTTCTGAATTCAGCTCGTACTACAAACCACATTTCCAGAAAATCTGGAGTTTTTCATAAAATGCAGAGGAAGCGAGAAGGTGTGAGTAGTTAACTTCTCTCTCTTTTATATCACTGATAAAATCTTTTACTTTTATTTACAATGTGTTCAGTGATGAACTGAAATGTATTTATTGTGTAATAATATCATATAGAAGTCTACATTTATTTTGTAAATATTAAATAATTTAATGGGGTTTGAACATTATAAAAAGAAGAAGAAGAACTTTAACCTTTTTACACATTGATGTCAAAGACAATTAAACACACCTGGTCTGTAAAAAACAAACACCAGAGCAATAAAGATGAACTACACAAGGTTACGAACACTTTACGCCTGAGTGAACTGATGAATCCTGAGTGAACTGATGAATCCTGAGTGAACTGATAAACCCTGAGTGAACTGATGAATC
>JBBPDA010000081.1:28922096-28932377 GCA_037974385.1 Arnoldichthys spilopterus
AGAGAGAGAGAGAGAGAGAGAGAGAGAGAGAGAGAGAGAGAGAGAGAGAGAGAGAGAGAGAGAGAGAGAGAGTATATATAAGTACATCAGTGTGTGAAGTGGAATGTGTAATAAGGTGGACTAAAGTTTCTCATTCACTCAGGTCACGCAGCCCCTCGGGTGTTTCCTCCTGCAAGGAGTGCACTGTCATCACAAACACACGACAGTAATCATATACAGAGACAGAGCCACATCCGCCTGCAATATACAGCACCGGTCAAAGGTCTGGATACACCTGGTGTGTTTTTCATAATCTTAAAGATAATCTAAAGAAGTGTGATTGTGCCCATTAATGTGCTTGAGCCAATGAGCTTTGCTGTACAATAGTGATGATCTAAACATCTTGATTTAAAAGTCTGATCTACAGTTATTGGGAAATATCCTGCCAATGAAGCATTGTGTTTATTTTGGTCCTTGGTGAAAATGTGTGCCTGCAATGGACTGGTGACCCATCCAGGGTGTTATCCTTCCTTTTGCTCAAGGAGTACCATGATAGGCTTCAGCACCCTGGGACCCTGGTTAGGATAAGCAGCTCCGATAATGAATGCTTATAAGATGTTTGGGCAAATATAATTAATTTGAATTTTTAGCTACTTAAAATAAGTAGTAATGTATAACTTGAACCCTTTTTTTCTTGCAAACAAAAGTAATAATGCTATGCAAAATTATGGTTCTACAAATACCTGATCTAAATAATTTACTTTAGGTAAAAAAAACTTTAATTCAAAAAATGGCAGAGAATCAAAATGGACAGAATGCTCATGTGTTGAGCAGGGTTTTGAATAAAGGTGAGTGGGCCACAGCAAATATTCTATTTTAGTATTGGACCATGGCATTGCTAAGTTTGGGAATGGCTGATGTAGGTGCATTTGGTTAGCAGTGTTTGATGTCATGCATTATACCCATTACCTCACTAATCAGCACACATTACACAAGGAGGGTGCGGTTAACAACATCATCTACATGAACACAACAAAAAAACATATAACCAGAAAAATATTAATCATCTTCACTAACACATATCTAAAACTAATATAAACCTGTAACTCAAAGAGTTGGGTTGTGGTGTCTTTACAACATGGTTGTTGTGAATTTTCTCAAATCAGCTCAAAGGTAACAGAAACTTTGTGCAGCACATTCAGTGCAGAAGGCCAGTGGGATAGCCTCATCAATGACCACTGATATTTTAACAGTAGTTTAATTACTTTTTAAAAAAACTGTTTTCAAACAAATGACTTTTTAGTAACTTGCACAACATTGCGGGTCGGTGATTACTATGCAATTTGAAAGATAAACAGGGTTTCTGCAGGTCTTTATAGAATAGAATAGAATAGAATAGAATAGAATAGAATAGAATAGAATAGAATAGTACTTATAATTTAAAATAAATAGTATAAAGTACTTATAAGTCTATTTTTGTTCAAGTGAAAGATTTGTCATTGGGAACACAATCACACCACAACAAAATGAGACCTCTGCATTTAATCCATCCTACGCGGAGCAGTGGGCAGCAATCAACAGCACCTGGGGAGCAGTGTAGCGGGACAGTACCTTGCTCAATTTGTACGTGGGTCAGGACTTCAACCTGTGACCTTCTGTTCATAAGGGCAATGTCCTAACAACATGGCCACCACTGCCCAGGGAAAAGGAGGAAACCCACACCAGCAGGATCTCCTGAATGCATTTATGCTTATGTTCAAAAAATCGGACTAAAAAATTGTGTATTATTCATCATTTACTTTTTCACTATTTGCAGACACTCCAATTCTGAATGATGAAAGATGTTTCAGGGGCAGGTAAATGTAGTGTTAGGAGTCTTGCCCATGGCACTCTTGCTTGGGACAGCAGAGATGGACCCCAGAGCTTTAAAGCAAGCTTAGCTTAGACACTCCAATGCCAACATTCATCCCATTTGAACAAAATAATTCCTTCAGTTTTGAGCTTCTAAAGCACAAAGACAATGGACGGAATGACTGAAGGGGGATTTGTGTTGGAAGTGGTACAGCAGGACAAATCAGACACAAAGCAGGTGCTATTTTCATTTAAACACACACAGAAATACACAAAGATACACAAAGAAACACACACTAAGATGCTATCATTCCCATTTCCAATTATACTCTCTCTTGTCTCTCCCTCACACACACACACACAGACACACAGTTGAAGAGCACACCTCTCTGTGTTGTGATAAACAACAGTGCAATTCCATTTTACCATCATGAGACATTTGGGGAAATGGCAGCACATAAAGAGCAGCAGTCGAGTTTTATTGCGGCTGTAGAAACAGGAGCTAAAATAAGATGTGTATTAGCACACGTGTGTGCGTTTGTGTGTAATAACTCTGCTGTGTGTGTGTGTACTGCAGGTCAGTAAGTGGTCTGGACAGAGAAGCTGATCTGGTTCACATGGAAGCCCACACTGCAGATGGCCGTGAGTACCACTCACTCTACAGCTATACACTCCTCTACCAGCTGTCTGTACAGCACAATTGTTCAGTATTCATGCTCTTTCTTTCTTCCTTTTCTTCTTTTACTTTCTTTCCCTCTTTCCTTCTTTTATGTTATTGCTCTTTCTTAAAATATTTTTCTTTCTTTTTTCTTGCCTTTTCTTTTAATATTGTTCTCTCTCTTTCTTCCATTTTACTCCCCCCTCTTTCTTTCTTATGTTCTTGCTTTCTCTTTAAACATGTTTCCTTCTCTTTAATCTTTAAATATTTTCTTTCTCCAATTTCAAAGAGTAACGATTCTTTTTATTCATTTACTTGCACTTCCTTTCCTTTCCTCCTCATCACCTAATTCATTCATTCCTTTGTACATTTATTTTCCAGTTTATTCTCTCACTTTCATTAATGAATTCATTCATTCATTCATTCCTATTTATTTGACATCTCACCTTTCCTCTCTTTCTCTTTTTGGTAATTTTTTCCCTAATTTAGCACATGCTTGAGTATTCAGATTTGTACACAATGGTGTTCACATTTAGAGAGTGAACTCTTATTTAAATGAGCATATTTTATGATGACAGTACGTTGGTGAGTCACCATGCACCAACAGTCAGAGAAAAATATTATTAACCAATAATATCATGTGTTACCTCCCACTCTCACCACCCCCACCTATCACTGAGTGAAAACACTCAGCCAGCTTAGAGACCTTCTCGAATATGAGCACTAAAAGAGTTATGATTTTCCACACACGTTGGCTTTAAGTGAACCAGAGCTTGTCATTAGCTTTGATAGAACAATGACTCATGTCAGTTTAAAGGCACATTCCTTTCACACTCCAGGAACTACTGCATACATACTCGGTCACAGACATACATTAAAAGGTATGCTTTTACGTTTGACACCTAAATACCTTTTAGTGCAAGCCTATGTTACAGGTACTTTAGTGCTTTACTCTGTTTTTTATGTCTGAATTACATTTTTACCAGAACAACACAGTTTAACACTCAAGTGAAGGAACTGCATATAACCTGTGTTTACCACAGCTATCACCCCACTCTACCATGTCCACTCCCATCGCGTCGTCTTCTCCTTCCATTACCTCAATCTTATTTCTCTCTCTTTCCACCCTGACCCTCAACTGATTTTCTTTAGTTCATCTTGTAAAACTTCACTTCAACCTTGTGAACTTGTGAATCTTTTCTCACTTTCCTCTCTCTTTTTCTCTGTCCCTCAACTCTCTCTCTCATAGCCTTTTTTTCCTTCAATCGCCTCGCTTCTCGTCCTGGTTTTAGAGCAATGGAGAAAAAGTGGCAATCCCCTCTTCCAATTACGGAAGAGGATGAGAGTCAATAAAGTCTGCTGCTGAATTCCGGGGGTTGGGGAGGGGAGGAAAGGGTAAAGCTGGACCCTGAGGCTGTAGAGTGGATTACCTTGATGATAAATGCAATGCGTGATCGCTTATTAATACCAGCCCAGGCCCCCAAGTCCCCTCGTCCCACCTGTTTAATGTCAACCTCATAACTCTAGATGTCATTATCACTCAAGGCCATATGTTAGCTTGCCTGTACAGTTCAGTAGAGCAGTATTGATAGAAAAAATATATATATATAGACAATAATTTTTCGATGGAATAAAGTGTTTTTTATACGAAATAAGGCTTTTTTTAATTGAATCTGTTATTTCAGTGCCATGATATCAAAATTGTAAATGAAATGAAAAAAAAATTGAACATTTCTGTCATTTTTAGCAAACTGATGCATATAAATATACTTCATGCTAATTGCTGTACAACTCTTGTATTTGTTCTAATTGAGCAATGTTTTTTTCTAAAATATCTGTTTTAGCTCTGTGAAAATTCAAATGTCCAAATGTTATCCTTTAAATTAGTCTTAAACAAGGCTAATGTTGCTATCAAACACTATGGGCTCTATTTTAATGATCTAATGCAAAGCTGTTGCTATACAACTAACATTGATGGGTGTGACCCAATTATTTAACTATTTTTATGGTGGAATTACCAGACTTTGTGCCAATGCAAGGCACACAAACATTATCCTAACCATGTCCATTATTCAAAGATGTTTTTTGGGCTTAACATGAAATAAACCAGTCTGAATGGTACGTCGCCTCACTTTTAAAAGGCAGGGGCACATAAGCTATAGATGAGTTTTTGGCTAGGAAGAGGACCTGCTCATATGCAAAGTGACAGGAGCAGCACTCTCCGAACTAAGCCTTTCGAGTGTCAGTAGTGCACTTCAGTAGTGCACAGACACCTCACTTATCTGTATCAGTAACAAGCTTTGTGCACCTGTATGTTACTAAAGCATGCCGTTTAAATATGTTTAATAATACGCCACTGACTTAAGACGTGGTTTTGTTGGTCAGTGTCATTTCAATTAAATTAGCAACATGCTAAGATGGTGCCCAGCCTCGCCTCATTTAAAAAGCAACACTCCTTTGAGTGGGAAAATACAGAAAAAATTGTTATTTTCAAAACATGTGTTCAGACTCTTTTCCTTAATTATTCCTCAATGGTGGAATGAGCTGCCCAGCTACACTAAATCTACAGAGTCTTTCTCCACATTCAAGAAGAATCTCAAGACTCAACTGTTCTGCACCCACCTCAGCACACAAGCCTATCGGTCATGTATGAACTATTGCTACCTAATAATTGCCTAAAGAACATCTCCCAGATTGTAATGTTGAACCTCAATGGTCACCCAAATCTATTTTTTTTATTCACAATGTCTCTCAACCTGCTCAAACCAGAAATAGCTCTTCATTAAGGTTGCACATGATTAGTGCTGTAGTTCAATTATGAATGACTGTCAGCAAGATAAACAAAGAAAACGTCACTCCTTAAGGCAACCATTCCAGACAACACTAGGGCTTGAGTAGACAGATCGGATCACTCTGTATTTAACACCTGCGTATCAGGTATTAATATGTGTCCTTGGTGATAAATGAAAAGTGCAAAGTACATCCATTCACCCCGGCCATTAACATGTGTCTCAAGTGGCCACTTCACCTGCAGTATATACAAATGAACATGTACATTGTTTCTGTCTGCAGACACCACCTGCATTATTGTTTTAGTCTGGTAGCAGGCAGCAGCAGTGCACTTCTCATGCTTGTGTGCCAAAAAGAGAAGAAGAAATTAAATCAATAAAAACCAAGACTGTGTCTGAATAACTGAACAAAACCTCCTTTCCCGTCCTTTTTTCTTGATTTTGACTGATCTGATCTGATCAAGTGGCTCTACCCGTATGATTAGCGAAGGCACAGGCTACAGATCAGGTGAAATCATAGGATCGTAGAATCATAGGAAATCGCAGGTAGGAAAGAAAGGTTCATTCAGCTAACTGAGTGCTGGCTGGGTCTATTCTCTGGTGTGTTCCAGGCAAATAGCTACTTATATATGATGCCATTTGGATGTAAATAAGTAGCAGATTGGGATGTTTTTTTTTGTTTTTGTATGATTTATTATAAATTTATTATTTAATTATTTTAGATTTTCCACTTATGCAAAGGTCATCGGTTGAGTTGGCAGTACTTTAATATGGCCCAAGATAGTTTATACAGGTTTCAACAAGATAAAATTAAATTGATTTAAGCCTTTAAGACCTACTACACACCCACAATGGCAAAACAAGTCCCAAAAATAAATAGTTTATACAACATGTGCACACAGAGTGGGTAACACTGGAGCTGGACTTTGGTAATGCTCCCAGTGTGAATACAAAATAATTGTGTGATGTCTCTGGGCTTTTTATGGTAGCTTTATATTTTCTGACTTCCTATAAAACTCTAATGCCTTCATACAAAAAGTTTCAAATTTTCTAAATACTAAATGAACTTTTCCAGATCTTGTTGAACTTGCACTTACCCATTGTATATGAAAGCAACATGAGCAGAAACCTTTTCAACTAGTAGAAAATTCTGACCAGGCTGAACACGGTTTGCTTCAGTGCATATTAATGAAAGTGAATGATTATCTGTCATTGTGAACTTACAACAGCACAGCAAACAGTGACCACAACAAAATGTGACCTCATCATTTAAACCATCCTTGTAGGAGCACTACTGCCCCAGTGGTTCCATGTTGGTTTTGATTTTTATTAATATATTTAATTAATATATATTAAAGGCAAATTTAGATAACTGGATTTTCAACATTTTATTTATTTATTTATTTATTTATTTGACTTTTTAAAGACCCACAAAAAACCTGTCTTATATTAATTTATCTATCTTTATGTGCATGTATATCAGAATGGACATTTGCTGAGGTATACATAAGTATTGAACTGACTGTTCTTGTTTAACAATACTTTATGTCTTTGTTGGTTCATGGAAGTTTAAGACATTAATAAAGACATTTTTACATTCAATTTTTTTTTAAATATTTTTTTTCATTGTTAAACAATAGTAGGCTGATATTTGGTTCAAAACTAGCCTACAGCCTACACTTTCCTCAGGCTGCTGGCATTTTAGAAAGATGCCAGAAAGTGACCAACGGCAAGCAAATCAATATGGATTGCTGTGTCAAAAACACAGTGTTAAAAAAAGGTTGCTGCAGATTGTGAAAATACATCAATAAAATGCTAAAATAAAAATGCAAACTCCACCTTCCACCAATCACTCATAGATCTTTACTCTGCTCAAATCTTTAAAGTAGCTGTGGTTGAACATGAAATCCTGAAATCTTGCTCAGTTAAAATCACTGTACACATGGTCTCTGGCTTATTGTTTTATTACATAATTACATAATTGATTACCTCTATAGTCTGTTGCGTAATTAATTATATTAACATTTGATTCACATTGTTTGTGATGACAACAATAGAGTTGGTTTCTGTTTATGGCACATTACAGAAATGTGATAAATCAATGTTCTGCTCATGCTAGTGCTTTCCTTCCTCTTGTACACCTAGTTTAATGCACTGGGTAATTATAAACTCCTTCATGAGTTGAGATAGGCATGAATTTGAGCATTGATTTTATAGATCTAGGGCTGAGATGCACTGGTTTCCAGAAATAGCATCAGGTACATTGCTTTTCAAAAGCTTGCGTTGGATGATCTTTTTTTTTCAGCAATATAAAACCAATTTAGATGCAGATTAGTATATACAATGATTTTAATATTCATGTCCTGTCCAACTTCACAGATTTCAAGTAATTAGTAGGAATGAGTAGGAAAAATGAAAAAAGAGAGAGAAATATGCATTAAGGGTGGGGTTATAATAAAACAAACACCAAGAAATCCTTATATTGTTATGATCACATTAGAAAACCCAGATAAAGTATATTGTGGATATTAGAACAAAACCTTGTGTTTTCAAATTGTATGTTTTCTATGCACATTTTTTTTATTTGACAGCTGAAACACACTCAAGAAACGTTGTTTTTCTTTTAATAACACTTTTTAATCATTTTGAAAATGAAGATACCAATTGCAGTAGTTTTGCAATTGGACGTTTTTTTTTCCCATTCTTGATAAGTATGACTTCAGTTGCTCAACAGTCAGTTGTTGCTGTCTGACTGCTTAAAGATCATGCACATTCAGCACTGATTTCTGACCTTGCCCTTTATGCAGTCTAAAAGTCTAAATTCTCTAAATTTGTTTTACAATATTATGTACTGTAGATGTTAAAAGACTTAAATTCTGTACAATATTGCTCTAAGAAATGTTCCCTTTAAACAATGCTGTCACAAGATTTTTCACAAAGGGTTGAGCCATGATCCATCCTTACTTGCAAAGACTGAACTTTTGACAGATGCTACTTTTATGCCCAATAATGATGCATTACCAGCTACTAATTAGCCTGCTTAATGTGGAGTGTTCCAAATCAATCTTACTTTAACTCTGTCCCAACTTTTTTTGAGTGTACTGCAGCCATTAAATTCTAAATTTGTATAAATGAACAAAATACAATTTGGTCATTAAAACTATCGAAAATGTTTTCTTTGTAATTTTGTTAGTTAAATAAAGGTTAATGTGAATTAACATAGCACAAATTTGTTTAATTGTTTTAATTGCATTTTGGAAAATATCCCAACTTTTCTGGAAAAGGAGTTTGTATTTTTGTATTTTTAAATATGTGAAATATTGAATAATACATGTAGAAATAACCTGGGCATCCTTGTTAATATTTCAATGGATGACATGAAGCTTTTGTACTGCACATGTTATATTAATTTTGTTTGTTTGTCCATGTGTGTTTCTTCTTGGTACTCCTCAGAATGTCAGTACATGACGTGCAGGGCCCAGGCTTGTTCAGAGTCAAGCAGACTGTTTCCTTTCCCTGGCTACATCGAAACCAACTCACTGGTGGTTCAGGATGACTACATTGTCATTCAGGTATGAACAAAGAAGTATGCATACCATTCCTGTGAATATGTGCTATTTGGTCATCCTTATAATATGCGATGCACAGAGTACAAAGAATTCACACATTTGAAATGTGTCTAAAGTAGTAAAATTCATCATTGTTAACTAAGATATGCACAAATGGAGTCTATGTGGTAATGTGGCTGTCCCCAACTAATGAGTTGCATTGAATTTTGTGTGAATAATGCCAATGTGTTTTTTCATATTAAAATAATATGCCATTGTATTTTTTATGCTTAGTGGCTAAAATGGCCTGCAGGAGGCTGGACTGTGCTTTTGTCTTAACCCAGAAATGCAGATGTGAATAGCTGCTTAGTTGTGACTTCAAACAGTCCTACATTGTGGACTGCTTAGTCATGGTTTGATAGTGCTGACTTCTTAGTTATGGTTTTATACATTTCCATACTGCAGCTGATTTCATCATGGTTTCATATGGCTTAATATTGCTGACTTGCTTAGCCATGGTTCCTAATATCTTGTCTCCATCTGTTTAGATGCAAATTATCCCATTGTTTTAAATGTAGATTAAGCCCTATGCCCTTACAAAAAGGTTCTTCATAGGTTCTTCTCCTGGCCTTACCCCTTATTGCTATGGATCTTTTTCATTTAGTAGAATTTCTTTTTTGTTTAACTCTACAAAGTTTTTTCTCACAAACTTCTTTGTGAAAAAATGAATATAAACTGTTTCTTTATGTCAGTACCAAAAGACATCAGGTAAAAGCCCCTAGATTCTAGTGACAGATGCTGAGCTTTGAGATGTGAGGTTTGCATTAAACATTAGTTTTTGCTCTGTTTAAGTTAATCTTAGCCTCTGGTTTTCTGTCCACATAGTTTAATAGATCATCTGGTGGAAACAGTGCTCTAAAGCCACCACACTTTCAAAGTCTTCTCTTTTACAGCTAACAACAAAAGCTAACAGTTAATGCTGAAAACAAACTAGGCCCCAAGGTTGGAGGTAGGAGGTTCAAAACTAGTAGGAGTATTTTTGTAGGTTAGCAAAAACAAATGAAATACCACTGAAGCACAAGCACATGAGAGTACATGTGAATAGTGACTGAGAAAAGTGGAGTATAAAAGCTTGGTAAAGGGAAAAAATAAGCAAGGAGGAGCACCTTAAGGTTGCTGCCGAGAATAAGGCATATGTGAAGCCAGAAAGAGGAATAAAAAGCCTAACAGACTGGTTTGTAGTTAAATAGTGGTTTAGGAGACTTTAGGTTTCATCCAGCTTACAGAAGAAATATTTACCTCACCAATAAAGTACTTTTGGTTTGTGATTACAAGAAAAAAATTATTTGAACTCCTAGAAAACAAAAGAGGAAGACGAAGACAATATACACACGTGGACAAAATTGTTGGTACCCTTCAGTCAATGAAAGAAAAACTCACAATGGTCACAGAAATA
>JBBPDA010000081.1:28941300-28967073 GCA_037974385.1 Arnoldichthys spilopterus
GCAGTAGGTTGATTGGATTGGAAAATTGCCCATAGGTGTGAATGTGTGCATGAATGGTTGTCTGTCTGTCTGTCTGTCTGTGTGTTGCCCTGGGATGGGTTGGCCTCCTGTCCTGGGTGTACCCCACCTTAGGCCCGCAGTCGGCTGGCTCCAGCTTCCCCGTGACCCGAAAATGTAAGAAGCGGTTGGAAAATGGATAGATGGACCTGTATATTGACCAAGTAGGGGTTGGTTATTTCAGGATGTAGGTTTTGGAAAGAGATAATAACTGATGGTTTGAATGGATTTGATACTGCTTTTTCTTTCTCTGGTCTTGACTCAAATGGTTGGCAATGCTTATTCATTTACATCAACATTTATTCATTTGGCTGACACTTTTATCCAAAGCAACTTCCAAGACACAGAACCAATCAAGTATTAGCGCTGCACAGGGCAACACTGAAGTGAGTGCTACAAAGAGTCCAACACATTCCTCTTAGTTATATCATACCTAGTATGTTCACTAGGTAGGTGTTCTGCACAAGAGGGGAATCAAAAGCACCACTGCTAATATCTAAAAGTAAAAGTCCACATAAAAGTCACTGAACAGGACCAAGCTTCTGTAAACTGATCGGGATATTTAAGAGGCCACATTTCCAATTATCAGGCTCATGTTTTGTGCAATCTGCCCATTTATTGTCAATTCTCAGCTGTATAAATATTAGGACCAGTCCACACAGAGTAAAATAAAAATATGGTAGCGAATCAAAGGATCCTCATGATTTTTTTTTTATTTTCAAAACTGGTTTTTAATGCATCTGCCACTGAAAGCTTAAGGAAACTTATGTGAAGATTTTATAAAATAGAATTGCTTTTGGCACTTCATTAAAGAGTTTAGAACAAGATCTTAGGAGACCCTGAACAACTTTCATTCAATATTAGCAACCTTAGCGTTTTGACTGAAGTTACTCTTTCTAGTGTGGCTAAAATATAAATGTGTCAGAATCATTCTGGAGAGTTCCTGTATTTTTGGGAATGTAGAGAAAGGGTATTTTTGCTTAATGTCTTCACTCTTTTCCTCCTGTATTTTAGCCTCACTAGTTGAACATGTAAATATGATTCTCTTAGTAAACATGGTGGGATGCAGCAGAGAACACTACTTTTTAAATAGTAAAGGTTTCTCAACAGCACCGGATATGCCGCAACCCAGTACCAAGCTTCACCCATCCATCCTTCTCAAGAGGACCAGAACGGAAGGACGGATGCGATAAATTATCACTGCTGTGATTGACATGGGCAGTGAGCAGAGGAGGGGGCCCCTCATTAGCCACGTCCGTCCCATCCGCGGCGCCGGTGCCACACTGTCAAACGCGTGGCCCATTAGTGCCACTTATCCAGGCGGACACTGGTCGCTCCTTGTGCTCCTCCTCCGCAGAGGAGTGATTTCAAAAGCTGGTTGTCCAGCACTGCTGTCACGACTCAATGCTGCTAAGTTTGGACTTGATTTTGGAGGCATTGTCGCTTTGCTAGTGCAGAATTGGTGGCCTCAAGAAATGGAACGAATATTTTGATGTCAACCAGGGCTGTAAATCTCTTACTTCCCAATGATTTAACTCAATTACAGTTTTTTAAGGAAACTTTTCAGCATGTAATGAAATCTCAAATTTTAGGATGATGTGTTTAGATTTGAATTACAAAATACACTGAACAGGAATGTGACTTTAGAAACTATTTTCACAGAAGTGGGATATAGACACAAAAACTACAGCAATAAGTAACGTTGTGTTTCTTGTATTGTTCAATTAAAAATTTTGGTTACACTATATTATAAAGTCTTCCTTTTTAAAATCTATTTACTATTTGCAAGCAAATACAATGAAAATTGACTATTTGTCATTGTGAACACTACCCATTACATAAAGTGCACCACAACAAAATGTGACCTTGTTAACCTATCCACACATGGAACAGCGTGCAGCTGTCAACAGCACCTGGGGTGCAGTGTGGCGGGACGGTACGTTGTTCAAGGGTCTCAGTGGTACCTGGGCTGGGACTTGACCCTGCAACCTTCCAATCGCAAGGGCAGTTTCCTAACCACTAGGCCACCACTGCCCTCCAATAATGATCTAGTATGATCTTTCTAGGCCATGAACTGTTAAAATTACCTTTAGCTTCCAGACTTTATGACAAAATACAATAAAATGCTGCAATTAAAAATAAATGTAAATTGTAGTGTTAATTAACATAATATTACAAGTGTCTGCACTGTGGTCTACTAATCACTGAGTGCATTTACATGCACATAATAACTATGTACCCGCAGAAAATTATTTTGGCAATAATCTGTTCCACATGTTTACAAGCACTTCAATTACATGATAAAAGGTCTAATCAGGTCACTTAGTAATTAGATTTCTTTCTTAATACACAATGTGCACTTTACCATTGCTTAGCAACTTGTCAGTAAAGTCGTCAAAGCCCAGTATGTGACAAAAAAAAAAACTTATTGATGTAGTCACTGTCTACTGGTAAACTTGTTTTCAAGATTATACTGCTTCAAATTGCAGAAACTGGAACATTAGAACCACTGACTCTCTGGCTTTGCCATTACAATAGAACCTTTAGATGTTAAACATGGGCCTTATGGTAATGGCTATACATCTCAGAGTCAGACAATCTCCAAAATGGCATAAGGTGTTTTCAGTATGCAGTGATCTGGTGACAGGATCATGGGCACCCAAGACTTATTGATGTGCATGGGGGTAAAGAATAACCTGTCTAGTCCACACTCTGTATAGCAGATCCTAAAATGAACTAATTTTGATTTAAAAAGTTTGCATTTGACCAACCAACAAAAAAGAACAAATTCATTGCAGGCTTGTCTGGGCCTAGTCCTGTGTCCTGTACCACAGATTTCCTTTTTAATGTCACCAACTTGGCTGATGAGTCGAATCAGATATGTTTGATCATGATCATGATCAATGAATGTTATCATAATCCATTGTAACTGCATTTAAAATCAATTCCAAATCAATGCAGATGATTTACCTCTAGACCTTTATTTACACCCATATAATGAGTGGAGCACTGTAATTCTGTAATTAGAAGGGGAGGCAACAAGAAGGAGTGATGCGGAGAAGCCAGTGAGGGGGGCTAATTGAAGCTGTTTTTGAGGGCAGTGTGTGTTAGCATGAGTTCCTCGAGTTAATGCGCTCTTCTTTTCCCCCAGGTAGCGGGGATTAAAGGCATGCTGATTGCTAACAGGAAAGTGGACAACCAAGTGAAGACATACATCACCTACAACAAGGGCAGAGACTGGAGGCTGCTGCAGGCACCTTCTACTGACCTGGAGGGCAACGAGATTTACTGTGTGCTGGTGAGCATATGGATGGGGGGAAACATGGGAAAATTAAAAAGAAAGAGAATGAAGGAAGGATCACTAATAAGTAAGCAGTAAAAATAAAGAAACCAGTTGTTGTGGGTGGCTGCTGTAGTCGTTTTCATGGAAATGCTGGAAATTTGCAATCAGCAATGACCCTCCTTTGTAAGCAAAGGGGGAGTAAATCTCCTGCTGGATGTGACAGCATATTTTTCAAAAGTTTTATTTCTCATTAAATTCCCATTAAGTTGCAAGTGTACTTTATTAAGACAAAAGACAACTTTGCACGTAATTAACTTTCTGATTCATACAAAGTAACGCTCCTCCGCCAGGGATTCGATAAAAGACAACAGGCTCACTAGCATATAAGAACATTAGACACTTTGAGAAAAGGTAACGCAGGTAACCTCCTTATATTTGTCTTTCAAAAAGACAGAAGACTTTTCTGGGTGCAGAAGAAAAATAGTAAAATTTAAAAAAGCAATAGTTCTGAGAAATGCTAGAAACACCAGCTTGAAGGATTGCACACTCAAAAATATTGGCATAGCTACAATGGTAGCAAGCTAGTTTGGTGTAGTTTGCATGGTCTTTAAATTACATTTTGAACATTTTTTTCCAAACGTATTACAATGTAAATGTTAGTTAAATGTATTTAATTTTTATTTAACTGCTCAAATGGTATATGATGCATAATGGTAAAAAGTATAATATATATATAATGATTTGGGACTGGGGTGGAAATTTTGGATTTTGATTTTAGATTGTATGGGTATTAAATTTAAAAGAATGCGAAAGTGGAAATGGTACCCAGTTTGTAAAATGACCTGAGAAATTCTGTCATTGGAAGGGAGTGTAAAATATACATTTGGTTACACTAAATGGTTAATCTACCAGACAAAAAAAAACAATTTTTTAAAATGTTAGTATTCATAAAACTTCATTCTGACCAGATATGGGTTTTCCAATAGGATGGTGAAGCAGGCATCCCGCACATACTCTTTCTCTCTACCAGCCACAATGATCATAGCTTGGAAAATGGACTCAGATAAATAACTAAATATGATTTTTCCCAGTTTGTTGCACAGCATTGTAATAATAACATTTACAAAGCGAAATGGCTGGCAGCACGTCTGATTAGTGCCATACACAACAGCATAAAAGAACCATTTACCCAAGAATGTTAGTGTAGCTGACAGTGACGGAAAGCTAGGCTGGAACAATTACCATAGCCTTTAATCGGTCTCAAGGAATGTTCATTAATAGCTGCCTAAGCCTTATGTTTGTAATGTCCCTTTGAGGCTCAGACTAACAAATGGAGAGGGAGATGATGAGAGAACTTACTTTTATCATTAGAAAATACAAATATATTTAATATTTTTAGTGCAGAGGAAATGTTTACAAAGATAAATGGCTGGCAGCAGTTTGATGCATAAAGTCAACCTGAAATCAAAATAGCTTTTGTACTTTGTTAGTTCATATGCTTGTTTCTCTGTAATGCAAAGTATACTAAGTTTTATCTGCCTCTAAAGGCCTTCTGAGGTTTCACAATGTCAGCATGGGCCATATTGTGTTTCATAAACTACAGAAAAAAAGAAAGAAAAGAAAAAACAGGAATTGACTTTGAATGTACAGTACCAATCACTCAATAATATAAATATAAATATAGCATAGCTAACAATCGCAGGAAGCTAGCTTGGACCAATCAGCATGGTCTATTTAACTGGTATTTAGCATTGAGTGAGCAAGCAAAAAGTCAGAGTAGGATGCTGGAATTGCTCTTTAGAAATGCACTGAAAGAAACATTTTCAGAGACAGAACCCCAACGTTCAAGACATTATTGAACAAGACAGAGAGACAGTGAGAGAGAGAGAGAGAGAGAGAGAGAGAGAGAGAGAGAGAGAGTGTGCAGCATTAGCTTTGCTTGTAGAGTTCTTTTGAGACTAAAAGAGTTGTAGAGAAAGGGATGGCGAGTGCAATGCGTTTTCTCATTTGAAAGGACAAAACACATGCCTGGGTAGAGAATAAACGTGATTAAAGGGAAATTGCTAGCATCAGGTTTTGGAAGTGCTAGACTCAAGTGTAAGTGAATCGGTGACCCACAACAGTGATATAGCTAACAATGACTGAAATTTTGGACCAATGAGTAGGCTTTATAAGTGGTCCCAGCAAGACTTCATCATTAACAGTGTTGGCATTTTGGCTGTAGCACCCCTCTGAGGCTAACTAAGACAAAGCGAGAGAAACAGCGAGAGAGAAAGAGAGTCATTCCCACATACTGCAGGTTAACTTTGATAGGCTCATCTGACACCCTAATTAGGGACCTATAACCCTTTTGATTACTGCCTTTAAATCCTTGCGACCTTGCTGTCCTTACAACAATGTCACGCTAGCCATTGAAAAGATGAAAGGCGACAGTTAGCTGCGCAGAGTGCACAGATATAATTGTCTTTTTAGTTGCGTCGGAGGCCCCGGGAGAGAAGCTTTTCAGCATTAATGCCAAATCCTCCCGCTGTCATTGTCGCTAATGAGTGTAAAAGGCAATTAACACTCACAATAAGAGCATGAGTCTTTGCAGAGGGCACTTTAAACTGGATTAATTTGTATTAACAGTCACACTTTGCCACCATACTTTGGCCTGGGAGACGCCACAATGCTTTTTGTGAGCCTCCTTATAATGGCATTTCAATTTTTACAAGTGGGCTTTCAAATTCTTGTAAATAGTGTTTGTAGAGACTAGAGCAGTAGTAAATACTACAGCAATAGCAGTAGCAGGAGAAGTAAAGGAAAGTTATAAAATAAATAAATAAATGAATGAATTAATAAATAAATAAAAGCTCCTCTTTTGTCCCAGTGTGTCCATTATGTCTTGCAATGTAAATTTGATCAATTTTCTTTGGATTACTCTAGTCTGTAGTATTAATATCAATGAATAACTTGTGGTTAAATGTTTGAAGCAATAGGTATAATTGCTTTTCACTGCCAAATCCTTAGGTCTGCATCTATAATATAACATTGCATTATTAATGTCATTATTTTTGTGATGTCACAAAGAACAACATTTATATTTCTAACTTTGTATCTATCTGTTTGTCTGTCTATATGTCTATATGTCTGTCTACCTGTCTAGCTACCGGTTTATCTATCTATCTATCCATCTACTTCAGTCATTCAGAGGGGTCTGATGTGAAGTTGTACACTGCAGAATTCTGACTGCTGTTCTAACTGATTTTATGTCAATGGTCCAAAATGAAGAGTGAATCTGCAAAATAAAACCTGCATCACAACACCTTGCATGTATGTCTTTGCCATGAATGAAAAGTATTATAAACTGTCTCAGACACTGGCTAACAAATTTATTACTATTTTGTTTTTAAAAAATGATGACTGGTTCCTATCACCACTAAAGCAAAGGATTCTGATTCAGTATGTTCCTTAAATACATTTCACAACACTTTAAATAAATGTATTTACATCAATACATTATTAAAATCAATGATTTTATTATTTTAGCCATTTCAGATACAACTACAGTGCTCATTTACAGTGTTAGTATTACTATCTGTAGTGTTTTAAAGGGAAACAATAGTAATACTGTGTATATAACAGCTTATAATACAGTGTTCACAATGCTATTAAAATAACAGTAATTTTTACAAGGTGGTTCTTGTGTGTTTTTCCCATTGGATCAGAACTGTTTAACGTCTGCATGATTTGATGGACGGCCCTATAATGGCTTCGCCGTGGCTAATGGACTATGTGTCATTTCTTTTCTGTTCAGCCATTTTGTTCGCTGCACCTACAACTGCAGATGTCAGAAAATCCCTACCTGTCCGGCAGTATTACCACCAAGAGCTCTGTGCCTGGAGTCATTGTCGCTATAGGTAAAAAAACTGAATGTGCATGTGTGTGTATGGGTGAGAGGGATCAAACCATATCAGCCTATGTCTGTAAATGAGGACTGGTCCAGAGATCAGTTTCGGGTATTAGATAGCTTTTCCGAAACACCAACCCACTTTGATGTGGGAACATGTTCGCTTTCAGGAAGATTTTAAATCATTAAATGTTTACAATGACTGCGGAACTGGCCTGACATTAATGTGCTTTATTAGAACAATACTGGATAAAAAGGTTACCTTTAATTAGTTGACAGACATTAATTTTGCAATACTATTCTTTTCAAATATACCTACTCAATTACATTTACTTATTGCTTAATTTATTTATATAGTACATAATTGAATTATTCAGAATTTAATTTGCTTTGGCATTTAATTTCCATTCTGCATCAACAGGTAAAATCTGAACTTGATGATGTTTAGTCGAATAAAACAAGATGCTGGGCACAAAATAACATAATAATGCAAACACAAGACCAAAACAGAGTAGACACAGACTATTTAATGACTCTTTGTATTTTATTATAACTGTGTACTTTGTGTCATTTAGTGTATTTGAAAATACTATTTGAAATCAATAAGTAGAGTAAATTAGTACCATCTTAAATTGTTTACTGTATGTATCTTAATCGAAGAGGTTTTTTTAGGTATGTATATAGTGTATACTGGGTGTTTACAGTCTCCACCCCCAGTGTTAGAATACTGATTTGCCAGTGTTATCATTAGGCCAGTGTCTGTGTTAGGCCTTCGTGTCCTAAACCTGGGCAAAGAAATGTGTGCTTCAGTATGTATGTGCCTGCGTGCAATCAATTACTTAAGCAAATCCAGTTAAGCTGTAAGAAAACATGCCTGAATGGCAGTACTCGGAGCAGCGGTTGTGCTACTCATCTAATGTTTGCTCACGTAAGCATCAGTCATGTCTGTAGGATTCAGCAAGTCTTGAAATCCTTTAGAGCCAATTTGCGCATTTACAGTAACTTGGCCTCAATTCGTCTCAATTGTGTCGGAATAGACAACAGTAACAGCGTTTGCTCCAGGCATGTGTGACACTAGAGACTGTGTAAGTGTGTGTGTGTGCATGTGCATGTACACACGTTTTCTCATGACAGGGAATGGCTCTTAGTTGGAAAACGAGGCCACATGACACAACACATTACGACTGCAGTGGAATATCGGGTCATGGACTGGTGCCCTGCTAAAACACACGTATACACACACACACACACACACACACACACACCAGACACACACACACACACATTTACAGAATGTAGCTCCAGAGGTTCAGAGTCATCTCAGTCTCTGCTTACGAACATGACAAACATAATTCATTTCGTCTGGGAGTGTTTCCACATGTGAGTGAGTGTATATATGACTGTGGCTGAATTATGCAAAAGGTGAACTAGGCCATGGAGATTCACTGGAAAGTAGTCCTAATGCCAGCTACCTCCAGTCTCATCTAGGTGCCTGAAACTGTAGGCAGTTTGCTGTGGAACTCACTTTAGCAAATGGATTGTTGATTTAAATTGTCTTATCCATGCTTTGTTTACAAATATTTTATTTTGTATTAAATGATTAAAGATTTTATAAAATTATTTATTTTAAAAAATTACAGTAAAAGATGAATAAATTGCACTGAAAATGTTCAATTATGCTCAGTTTTGCTCGGTTAAATTTGATGCAGAGGTAAGAAATTCTGTATTTGCTGACTAAACCCTGTTAGATGGAATGAAAATATGTGGCATAACAAATTAAGTTAATCACTTTAGCTTCTAAACACAGAGGTTCTATTTCTGATGATCTAACACAAACATTTATGGGCATATCTAAATGCATGTTGCTATTTTTTACAATGGAAACACAGACTTTGTGCCAGCGCAAAGAGCAAAAAGCTTGTCCTAACTCTCTTAATTGTTCAGAGGTGTGTTTTGGGGTTAACATGCAATAAACAAGTCAGAATGGCTTTAAAACTCAGGAGCACGCCGTCTATTGCAGACTGGTACTATTGTAGCGTGTTTACCTCGCAAACCAGGTCAGTTTTTGGCAAGGAAACAGACCTGTTCATGTGCAAAGTGAAAATCACTAATGGGAGCAGCACTGTTCCACATAAGCCTTTCATGACTATAGTGCACAATCATTGTGCTGCCGTACGTTTCTAAAACATCCCACTTATATATTATTTAATAATTGTGCCACTGATGTTAGACATAGTTTTTGTTGGTCAACAGCACAATATCATTTCATTGCCTTAAAACAGCAATCCGCCAACAGCGCACACAGCCACACCTCATCCATAACCTGCATGCATGCTGTGAAATATGGAATAATTATAAGGAATGTGTCGGTATTAAACTAGCAAAAATTTCATGTCATGCTTTCTGCTGGTACAAAGAAGGGACTAGTAGGGCCATTATGTCATCACAGGCCTGATGTCAATGGGGCATTAGAACAACTCCAGATATGAAGCTGCCTATTTAAAGACCTATATAAAAGGATGCCTGATACCCTGACAGAGTAGAGACAGAGACCGTGTTTTCTACCCATTTTTAAAGCCAGACTAAGAAGTAGTTTCACTGTGGACATCAGCAGATTGAAAAAGTGCTACTTAAAATGATCTTTGCCTAAAGTTGCTTTAAATAGCTTTTTAAAGCAAATGTCTAATGGAAGATAAGAAATAAAACTGTGTTAAAGCTATAGGCTTTGAAGTTTGCTGGTGTTGTTTTGAGTCGACTTTGTTGTTTATGTCTAGGTTATGTGGGCACGAGGTGTAGGTTGTGCATGTCTTGAGCAGAAGCATGCTTTTAGGGAGATGTTACCTTATAGCTTTTCAGTAGTTGCTTTAAACGTTTGAATAGGAGTAGGATGATGACTGCACTGCTGTCAGGAATATGCCTAATCCGAGACATAGCACTTCCTGGAAAAAGTGATAACAAGAACACCAATAGCTGCTAACCAGCATCTTACAAAAGTTCATTAAGACAAATCAAATATGTTGTGTCCAAAACTCAGTCAAAATTTTGTAAAACTAATATATTTTTTACATTTTTGGATACAAACTCTTCCATAATTGACAACTACATTTTACTGACACACTCTTTTAGCACTCTTAACACATCACTTTTCTCACTCACTGCAAGGCTGGACCCACAATTTAACATTGCTCATTGCTGTGCTATCAGTAGACTGTAGATTAGCAGCAGGTTTCAGAACCATCCATCTGACATGTGCATTTGTATGCAGTTTTTAAAAACTTAAACTTAATTTACAACTAAAAAGATCTTTCTGAGGTTGTTCTGCAAAGAAGATGCTAGAAGACCAAAAACCCTTTTTAAGAAAGGTTCAAGAAACTTGTCTTACCATGAAGTATCATATGCAACAGTTCATTTCATTGTTAGCGGTTTGGTTCTTTCATGGCATCGTTCCAGAGAACCCTTTTTGGTCAAAGAATGGATTGTTGGGATAAATCAGTTTCAGCTGCCATCAGTTTTATGAAAGCATATACAGTAGAAGACTGGAGCCTAGATGATGAAGGGTTCATTTCAATTTGGCCATGCAATGTATCCAAGTCATACATCCAACAGCAAATTGTTCTGGAAATCTCTATTGAGCTCTTATAGCTTATGCTTTCCTATACTAACCGTATGTTGAATTTCCTTCCCTCCTTAGGGAACATTGGCTCTGAGCTTTCCTACAGTAACGTAGGCATGTTCATATCATCCGACGCTGGCAATACCTGGAGAAAGGTAGGTCACATTGTCACTATCTGTCCATATGGTTCTGCTAATTAGCTTTAAATTAGCAAAATATTGATGCTGATAGCATTAGTATATGCAGCATCACATTTTGCAAGGTTTGTGCAGTCCACAGTGTAACAAGCCCTGATTATGGTCAATGCATTTTATTCAGCATATTCTTGTAGAACAGTCCAAGTCTGGGGCCTGCAGACCTTGCACAGTTCAGCATTCTCCCTGCTCTAGCATACATTTACCTTATTAGCTATTCTTCAAGACATTTGTGAGGCTAATACTTTGTGTGATAGTATATAAAAGGCAAAAATGTGCAGTAAAAAGGGACCAAATCCTATTGCTGTGCCATTCAGTAATGATATCCTGTGCTAACTTTAGGATCTGATAATTCTACAATTTGTTTCCCAAGCAAATCTAGTTGGAACCCGTATGTGCAGGAATTAAGTTTTCACACTTTTCCTTTTTCCAGATATTTGATGAGGAGCACAATGTTTGGTTCCTGGATAAAGGAGGAGCTCTGCTCGCAGTCAAACAGCCCACAGTCCCTACCAGGCATCTCTGGTATGTGCAAATGAGCCGTTTTGCAAAGCAACAGGGTGCTGCATCTGATACATTGAAGCTGTTGCTTGGATGAAAGACTTATTTCCCCTGACATTGTTTCTCTTAACCCTTTAAAGTCTAGGTTTGTCAGTTAATTTGCTAATGGCTTATTATTTATTAAAATAAATTATAATTTATAATATTGAAAAAATATGATCCTTTAAAAAAAGGTTTTCACAATACAAAAGGTTGAGAACATCAAAAATATGTAAAAAATAAAGAAATACATATATTAATTAATTAAATAAATAAAAGCTGAAAAAAGCTTTAATTGGGTTTTAAATGTGCTGGTACATTATGTAAAGTTGATGATAGTGATCCCCTAATGTGTAGTCACAAGAATAAAAAACTAAAACCAGGACCATTCACTGGATCCAAGCTTAAATAAGGGCTATTTAGTCCAAAACAGTCAGATGATTTTCCTGCTCCACTACCTACTAAATCTCTAAATCTACTAATTAATGCCTGATAAGTTGAATCAGGTGTGTTTCAAAAGGGAAATCAGCAAAATGTGCTATATTCTTCCCCTTCAAGACCAAAGTTAGAGTTGACCCTTGTATGCATACCTCAAGTCCCTGGCAACACAAGCCCATGTCATCCCCTCTACATCATCAAAAAATTTTTTTGGATAAACAGCACATACAATATTAAATAATTGTAAAATGTACTTAATCTTTACATTTTATCATTGTCTATCAAATATTTTGTCAGTTTTTTGCTGTCCTGGCAATGTGAACACACATGCATTAAAGGGTTTTACACATGCAGTTTTATAAGGTTTGCATGAATTTTTAAACACAGATTCTAACATTCTACTCATTGGAATACCAAATGTGAAAGCGTACCTTGCTGCTGACTATAGTTGTCAATCACTCGGTCTGTAAAAAAAAAAAGAAAAAAAGAAGAAGAGTCAGTGGCCGAAAGATGGATCCAAACCTATTCTGTGGTGAACAGGAATGCCAGAAAATGTTCCATATTAAAGCTTTCCACTTATCCCCTTGAGTTATCACATTGGTTCCCCTCTTCAAATTGGAGCTCCCTAGCTCCTTGCCTCACTGCTCTTTAATCCTCCTGTCCTTTTGTGCTTTCTTTTTTTCCCACCCGTTCCCCTTATCGCCCGAAGCGTTCCGGCATTAGTTTTAGGATCGCTGGTGTGTGCAATCTCCATTTCTGTTTCTCTTAAGCAAGTCGCACGAGCCGGAAGACCACCAGCTTCTATCTGTTGAAAGCAATCGTTTCTTTCCCCCTGGTAGTACAGTTTCAAAAAATACACACCTTACCCCGGGCGTGCCGGTTATGGATGGGTGTCGGCGCTTTGTCTCACTTGAGCTCTTTCAGCCCACAGGTTTTGTAGTAACGAGGGAACTTTAGTGTCGTTCCTCAGTCCGGGCATTGTTTCAACCTTGTCACATGAGTGAATAGCTGTTAGCACCTCTCAGGTGGAACTGATAGGCTGCCAACCTCAGCCTTGTGCGCTCATCGCTGTTTTCGGGTAGTTAAAGCCCCAGAGAACCTAAATCCATTAATGCTTTATAATTAGGTCAGCGTTAGTCTTGTGGGCACACAATATGCATGTACAATGAATAACTTTCCAAAGTCAATATGTACTTCGCTACAGTTTCGTTCCTATGAAAATAATTTGGGTGGTCCTAATCTTGGGTAAAGCTTGCATAACGAATGTTCTCACCAATCACAAGGCTCAGTTATTAACAAAAATGTATTCATGCTTGAACAATTTGACTCACTTCAAGTCTGAGCATCTAACCAGTGTGTGAAAATGAACATACTAAGCGTTGAATACAATGATAAGTTGCCCATGAATTTACCTAACCACTATTTATTTTAGATAAGAACTTTATTAATCCTGAGGGAAATTCCTGTGCCTATTACATGCTCAGTGCAACAAAAATAGAAACAGAAGTGGAAACAAAGCAGAAAACTACAGGTAAAATTAAAAAATGTTATGAAAAGAAAATAATATAAATATATAAAGAAAAATATATAAAAACAACTGAAGAACTGTTAAGTGTAAAGATATAAATGAGCATGTATAGAGTATTGATATGTACATTTGTAGAATATATTTACAGTAAACAGATGATGCAAAAAGAGAGAAAATGATGCAGAATTAAATAGTAATATCGATGCTGACAGTAGCTTGGGTAGGTGATAACAGGGAAAATTTAAAAATTATGGATAGTACCATAATAAACAAGAACATATGGAACGAGCACTAGTGGCAGAGAGCACTCGGGCAATCTGCCGTCCGCAACGGCACCAGAAGTAAAGTCGATTTTGTATCCGTTGTTGCCATGTTAGGCAAGCTTTACAGAATGTTGACAAAAAACCCATTCAGCCTCATGAGAAATGGTAGCGCTCAACATAATAGTACAATTAGAGTAGGAGTTTCATGGACTATAAGTTGAATAATTGACTAATACATCCATTAGCTGGTGCTGTGGGCAACAGTCAAGGACAGTGCCTGAAGTACAGCTGTTACAGGAGGTGAGAACAGAAATTCTCAACTAAAAACTGTGTGTGAATGTATTACGCAAGATGAAACAATTGTACGGTGAGGCATAACTACACTGAAATACAGCCACATATGACACACAATGCATTTCCAAAACCATTACTGTACCTCTAGTACAACAAGGCCATTTGATTGACATTCAGAATGACCAGTGACAGAAAGTTTTGTGTGATATGTCGGTGAAAAATACTTGCAATACAGTTCCAATCACACAAATACCCAGGGCACATTTCAGGAATAACTGCTTAAAACAGTTTAGCACAAACATTTTCTGTTCAGTGATTAGGCCAATATTTTGCTCTGCACTTTTCATTGGTCTGCATAGCAGACAACTGCATGCTGCTGCTGTTGTTTGTTTCTCATTGCAAATGCTTTTAAATTGTGTATTAGAGGTTAGATTGTGGTTAGATGGTGATTTGGGGCAGTGGTGGTATGGGTTAGGGAGGTGACCCTGTGATCTAAAGATCAGCAGTTCAAATCCCTGACTGGTACATGTATCACTGATGTACCTGTGAGCAAAGTACCATCCCTACTGCTCTCCAGGCGCTGCCTACATCAGCTGCTGACTGCTACTACGTGGATGGGTTAAATGCAGAACTCACATTTCATTGTGGTGCACTGTGCGCTGTGGTGTGGTGTGTTCACGATGAAAAATAACCCCTCACTCACTCATTATTGTATACCATTTACATCCATTTACATGTGCAATTCTGTAGGCAGGGTGCATTAGTGAATTTGTATTAGTACATCAACATCAGCCAATTAGCAAAATTAGCTGATTATTAGCAAAATTAGCAAAATACTAACACCAACTTTTCTTCGGTAATGAGCTCTTTTGCATTACCTATCCAAATGTCAAGGGTGTCCAACTAAATATTCTGTGCCTGTATCTATTCAGGTAGAAGACCTGGGAGTGGGCATGGTTTGGACTGAAAGTCATGTCAAACTTTGATTTGGAAGTGACTATTTGTCTTTGTGAACACACCCTATCACACTTAGTGCACCACAATGAAATGTGACCTCTGCATTTAACCCATCCACAGCAGTGGACAGTTATCAACAGAGCCCGGGGAGCAGTGTAGCAGGATGGTGCCGTGCTCAAGGGTACAGCAGTGGTACCTGGGTCTTGAACCTGCAACACTCCGAACACATGGAAAAGTCCCTAACCACTAGACTACTACTGCCTAAATCTGGCAAATCTTGCATTTTCTAACCCTATATTTATTGGTAATGCAATTTATGTGCCCTCAAAAAGAATAAGGAATAAATGAATTACTATGAATGATATATTTCCACATCCTTGACTGTATCTGTCCCTTTTTAATTCAGCATTTCAAAGTCATGTACAGAATCTACCTCTAATGCCTACAGTCTGTAAAGCATGAGCCACCCTGGCTTGGCAGCTGTACAGAGCATATTTGTGGGTGGAGTGTGGATAGGTTGTAAAAATTGGGTGGTTGTAAAAAATTAAAAGATTCTGTTGGAAGTTCTAAATGTTCTAAATTAAAACATTTTACTGCAATATTTCCAGTTGAATTTAAAAGTTCAGCGCAGGGTAGATTATCATTATTATTAACAATAATTCTAACTGAAGGGCATCCAGTCCAAATAAGCTGAGGTTGACATTTTTCAAGTCTGTTCATGTTTTTCCCCTCATCTTTGCTTTTTTACTCTCCCACAGGTTTATATTTGTCAGCGAAAGTGGGTGCCATTATTTTGCTGTGACTTCTCTGCTTTCTAGTTTATGGGGACGTTTTTCTGCCTTTTTTTGTTATCCTGCTTTCAAATTTGATACTCTTTAAACTTTTTATTTATTTATTTACACTTTTTTTGCCCTCCCTCCTTGTTTTTGAAAAAAAAAATCTTTCATGTAACTTCGTTTTTTCATGCTTTGATAGGGAGCTTTTTCTTCTTTTTTCCCCCTCAAGCAAAATAAACTAATTATCTGTTATTTGGCAGTCTGAATGTTTGCGGTGTTTGATCTCCAAAACTGGAAGTGATGGAGAGCGGTGTTATCATGGTGTCGGGTCCAGTCAATAAGCTTTAACCTTTGGAAATTAAGAGTTCCTGCTGCTTTACCATGATGTTTAATAGCCCTTAATTATTATAATTACATAAGTAAATCATTAATAAGACAAATACATGGCAACATACATTTACATTTTATTTGCATTTTGTATATCTACAACTTTTAAGCATTTCTGACCTTTCAGTTTATCAGCATAAGATGAAAATAAGAAAAAAATATCAATGATGGTTTCTTTCTCTGCAGAACAAGACTGTATATAATAGCAATAACGTTTTGTCAAATTTATATCATAAGGAGATATCTCCCACTTGCAAACACACTGGATATCAACAGAATGCACGTTTGACAGAATTTCTTCAATGTGTCAATTAAGTATGAAGGAGAAATAATTAGTCTAAAATTACAACATGCTTTTGTTATCTCCTGCAACAAGTTTTCCCTGTTTTGGAGAAAATCTTTCATGTGACTCTGATTTTGGTTCTTTGATGCAAAAGTTTTTTTCCCCTTTTTACCCCCGAGCTAAATAAACTAATTATGTCTGATTTGGCATTCAGGAAGTGTGTAGTGTGTGATCTCCTAAACCACGTTTGATATAAGCAATTGATGTTGTAGTGTCAGCTCTCGCGTTGGAGCTTTAACCCCTTACAATGCAGGCTTAATATTTGCATATTCATTTTTATATTCAGAAGCCGCTCTAAGTTATTCAGTAACAATCCAATATGTAAGTTAAGTGTATATGAGAGTAAGGAATTGAAGCGTGGACCCACATACAGGCCTACAATTAACCTTTTTAAGCAGAGGCTTTAGGGAAGAAAATATTGATACTTTTTTACTTTTGTTCATATCTTACCGCATATTTTGTTATAGCAGTGGTTCTCAGTGTTGTTTCTTCTGCTCCCGACACATTCGATCCAACTTATTAATAAGCCTTTCATGAGGTGAACTTGGTGGATTAGTTCAGGAATTGTACTACAGCTGCAGTGATTCCTCAGAAACCAGAACAAAGAGATCTGAATCAGGTGAAGCCAAAAATATTTAACAAATGAAATTTTTTGATAGTAAAAATTGTTCGTTTATGATCTCTCAACCATTTTCAACCTTTAATACTAGAATAATAATTTATATTTTTATAATACCCTTCTCAAACCCAAGGTCACTTTACAGAAACAAACGGATACTACAGTTAAAGCCACTTAAAGTTGTCTCAGTTCCATGGTGGGGCCATGGCTGATCCTTGACAGGTTTCTGCTGTGTTCCCTCCTGGGTTTAGAGTGGAATATGGACAAACCCCTTTACACTTCCTCGGATTTATGTAAAGCTGCTTTGTGACAACCTATTTTTGCCTACAAGATTGTATACAGATACAGAAAACACATTCTATCTAAAAGTGTGTTGTAGATCAAGATCTGTCTCTGACTACTTCTAAATGTGGTTTGTATGATCACAATCCCAGATGTGTTTTCACCTGACTTTTCATCCAAAAATTTTGTGACCGCATGTGATCTTTTTGCCGGTAATAGAGATTGATGCAAGGTATCAACAGCTCATAGCTGTTGCCAGTGGTCAAAACAAGAGCATGTTGTAATTCAGTAATGTTCAACTTGGATGCTACATTTGATATCACATTGTTAGAGGCATGTGTGAAGATGTAAAGGGTTAAACTTTTCTCTTAAACTGTTATTTCAGGATCAGCTTTGATGAGGGAAGACAGTGGACACGCCACAGTTTCTCCGCAATGCCACTGTTTGTGGATGGAGTTCTGGTGGAGTCAGGCATGGACAATCAAATACTGACGTGAGTGTGCGAAAGACTTGTCTCCATTGAACAGGGCTACACACCAACACTTTCATTCTCTCTCTCTCTCTCTCACCCACCATGTCACACATTACCCTCACAAAGGCTCATATTCTGCTGACAAGCTTAGATTAATCAAAGACATCTTACACTCAGGCAGACATTTCCTGACGCTCCATTAACGACGAAAGGTTAATTATTCTTTGCATGACGTGCTGGACCCATTTAACTGACAGCGCTTGTCTAAGTTGGCTTCTCTCAGGCAGTTAATCTGGCTGAGAACGATCAAATATCTCTTTTATTCTATTAACACCATCCACCTTCTTTTTGCAAAACCTCAATCAGACTGTTTAACATTTGTGCCTCCACAGATTTTTTGGTCACTTCAGCGATCGCTCAGAGTGGCAGCTTATCAAAATTGACTACAAGTCACTGTTTACCAAGCAGTGCACTGAAGGAGACTTCCAAACATGGCATCTACACAATCAGGTAAAAAAAAAAAGGTTTGGAGGTGAAATTGTACTAGTAGACAAAGGGACGCACTGAGAACCTTACTTCATGTTACATCAGTAGCATTTAATCTTTGCTTGCTTTCATATGTTGAAATTACTTTTGACATTTAAGTCAGTTAAGTGCACTTCACACCTGCAAGTATGTTTTTCACAGTAATAAACATGTGGTATAGCACCGTGGGTAGTGCTGTTTTTTTTTTAGTCTTTCCAGTGGGTTTCCAGATGTTTATGTAAAGTGGATTGTAGATGCTAAATTGCCTCTAAGTGTAAATATGTGTGTATTTGTTTGTCTGTCTGTCATCCCTGCAATGGACTGGTGACCTGTCCTGGGTGTTGCTGTGTCTTTTGCCATATGAGAGCTGGGATAGGCTCCAGCACCTCTGGTCACTGTGACAAGGATAAGCAGCTGAGAAAACTAATGTCGTATCAATTTATTTCAACAATTACTAAGCATTTAAAAGAAAAACAACTACATTAAATGCCCCAACAAGTATTCTTATTTAGCCAGCAAGGGATCAACATTTATGGATTTTTTTATTCAGGAAAGTTAGAAAATCTCTCCAGTTGGTTTCTCATGAAGCTACTTAAAAAAACAACCTCCAGAGCAGAATTCTTTAAACCTGGACCTTGAATCCAGATTCTGCTCCTGGTTTTTATAATCACCAGTAGATAACTGAACTGATAATGTAATTAACTGGTGATCACAACAAACAGGAGCAATTGAATCTGGAGTCATGATCCAGATTAAAAGAACTCTGCTCTAGAGCACGTAACTGAATCAGCTGAATCAAGATAATGGCAAACCTTAAAAAGGATCTAAAATGTAATATTTGTTCACATACAAAACACATTTTTGGTCACTGCATAGTTCAATATTTAAATTAACATAGGAGTATGTGTCCAATGGTCCAAAGGAGTTTTACATCTTAAAACAGTGTTAAGATACTACATTTAACTTCTTCTTATTCTTTAAAAAGAGGAAAATTTAGTTTCCTATAATGTGGGCCCTTTAAACTGACCATGGTCACACAGCTTAATCAAGCATATGAACATACAGGCAGAATTCAATAAAATTAAAAATTTAAAATGCTTTTTTAGTTAAACAATTACCAAAATACTTCACTGCTAAAGCTAATTATTAGCGATCATACTGTTATCACATGATACAGGTATATTGAAATCAGTGCTATATCTGTACTCTGATATAAAGGGTAAATGTCCAGGATATTTTAGTCCCTCACAGTACAAAAGATGTAAATGTATTTTAAAAGGTAAAAAAGTTGTCTAATAAGTCAGTGTGTGTTTTAAATGAGATTTAAATCTCCACTACTCTAAAAGGAAAGCCTGAGGTAAAGATGGGGTATATGGAGTCATAACAGTCTTTAAAGTTGCAATGTCAGTATCAGCATTTGTACTCTAAAAGGTACAGTTTATTTTTCCCCTCATAGTGTACACTCTTAAAATAGAAGTGCCAAAGGTTCTTTGGAACAATGCCATAGAAGAACCACTTTTGGTTCCCTAAATAACTTCAGTGAAGTTTTTTTTATTCAGAATCTTTTTAAAGTTGAAAATATGCTGCAAACTACTATTTTAAGACCGCACTTAATATATAAACGTCATGGAGAATTGTTAGTACAGACCAATCTGCCAGATGTTCTACACCTCATGTTCTTTTGAAAACTCAACCAAAAAAGACCAACAGACAATTAATCTTTCCTGATTCCTGTGGAGAAACTCTAATATCCTTAATAATTTAAAAGATAAAAATGCTGATCAAAGCCCTACTGCCATGACTGATCCATCAGCTGGTCACTTAGAAGCTTCCAGCAGAGCCTCGTTAATCATTTGTAATTGCAAAGTATTATTCATTTTACCATGTTTTTGACACTTGTCTTTCCTTCAGGGCGAGCCTTGCGTGATGGGCCAAAAACAGATCTACATGAAGCGTCAGCCGGGTGTGTATTGTATGCTGGGAAAGGAATCTTCCAGGATCCTGAAAGCTGAGGCCTGTATATGTAGAGCCCATGACTTTGAGTGGTGAGTGAAAAACTACATCATTTTAAAAGCAGAGTGAATGGTTTCTCTCTGATGCTCAGCACTGTTATTAGCCTGAAGATATATGCAGAGATAAAGGACGGCTCTGACACACAGAGAGAAGAGAGAAAAAAAAGAGAGAGAGAGATGAAGAGTTGTATTGAGCATACTGCCTACAGGGGCCACTGTTTAAACTAACTCAGGTCAACTCAGTGTTTTATTCAAAAGTCACTTTTTTCAGAGAAAAGGTTAATAGGTAAACTGTCAAATCTTGCTTAGTGCTTTGCCTATAGAGCCTTTGAGTAGAGGCTATAGAGGACTTTGAGTGATATTTGTGCATAAGGTGTCACAAAGGAGTAATGACAGAGAAGAGCCAGTTTCCTTAAAGTGGGGTTCAGTTGATAGTTCTTTATAGGAGAGTGTGAACAATTTAAATGTTTCAAGAACTTCAGTATAATGTCAATGTTCCTTAAAACCTTCTGTCAGTATAGAACCTTTTCAAAAGGCCTTCTTTCTCATAGGAGTCCTTCACACTCACAGTCATTGATCTTTTTGAATGGTTCTTTAGGGAACCAAAAGTACTTTTTGGCTCTGTTTTAATAATAATACTATTTTCTAATAAATGGGAAGTCACACATTTACAAAACATGCAACTCATAGCGTAGTTACGGGAAAAAATTATGGTATAGTAGTACAGCTTACATAAATGCAGATATGTATCTACTTCAGCTGTAACAGGATTTTTGTCTTTAGTATTAAAACCTTTAAAAGCTGAACTGTTTTTTTAGCAAGATTTATTGGATTTTAACATAAGGTGAGAAATTACATTCGAACATTTACCTAGATGTGGCAGGACATTTGTGTTGAGACATGGTAATCTAATCAAAGTGCTGCTATTAAACCATTCTGTAATGTGACTATACATATATCCATTTATCTAAGGAAAAAAAAATCAGAGAGAGAGAGAGAGAGAGATAAATAGACATCTGCATCTGCGTACTGGTTATTAAGTCACAACACATGTTGGCTGTACAAATTAAAGTTTTGTTGGAAAAGCAGCAGTTCATCACATGTGTAATTGCATTAGGGAAAATATGTTGTTGAAAATGTTAAGAAACGCATGTAATTATAGAAGTTAAAGCTGAAGTAGATGCTTAGTTTTTGTGACAACTTACTGGAATGCCCATGTTGTGTAGGCAGTGGAGGCTTAGTGGTTACAACGCTACCCTTGGGATCTGAACGTTGTGGGTTCAAGTCCCTACCTGGGTACCACTGAGGTTCCCTTAAGCAAGGTACCATCCGGTATTAAGACTGCTCCCCGAGTGCTGCTGGTAGCTGCCTGCTGCTCCATGTGTGCACGTGTGATGGGTTAAATGCAGAGGTCACATTTCGTTGTGGTGCTTGAGTCACTTTTACTATACATAGTATGAACATTTTGCTTTGTTCACCATGTTGAATCTCTTTTGCATGTGAAATATCAACAGTAGGCAATCCAAAAAAAAAAAAAAAAAATATATATATATATATATATATATACATAATTTATTTACCCAATTAAACTGGAGTAGGTTTAGATGGAAAAGTCCCTGTAAAAGTGATGGTAAAAACATATTTACTTTTTGTTCATTTATTTGCTTATTTACTCATTTGTTCATTTACAGTTTGATCAACACCACTTTTGCTGTAATTACAATAGAATAGAACTGTATTGATCCTTTATTGGGGAAATTTACTTGCTACAGCTTCTGAAAAATACAGATAGATATACACGTCCATATATATGTACACATTTACATACTGACTATCAAACTATACACAAGATCCAGTCTTAACTAACTAAACTAAATCTGGAAATATAAAAGTGATATTGCACCAGAGATTATTGCATATTGCACAGTGATTGTTTTACATTATGAATATGATAAATATATTGCACAAGATAAATACATTAATTAGAGTAGAAAGAAATCCAACAAACCTGAGAATGTGACAAATACATAATTACACTCACATGTAATAATGGTGTAATTAGCCATTTTTGAACACTTTAGGGTTCTACATCAAACATCTGCATTCTTCAAGGTTTGTTACAACTTGAAATGAAGTTTTTGCCATAGCAAATCTTGAATTAAAAAACTCATTATGGCGCTTAAAAGCATTTGCACAACCTAATTTCTCCATAATTTAGAAAAGCACAACATGTACTGATCTGGTCTTTTTGCCGGACAGAGCGACAAGTTGTGGTGTGATTTTTGTGCATGATGAGTACTGGCAACACCCGTGACAATGTGCAACGATGGGCCACTAAACAGATTTAATTTGTATGCAAATGTATCACAGTTGTGATGTTTTTTTGTTTTGTTTTTTTATCTTCAAATGACAGCATAGAGCAAAGCACTGATACATTTTTTTATGTTAATTCCTCCTGTACAAGGTCAAGCTGCAGCAGTTTAATTTGAATCCATTAGCTTCTCCAGCAGTACATTTTCCTTCTTTTCCTATTATTTAGTTTCCCCCCCTGTTGGCCAGATTGATATGACTCACCAATACGTGCCTTGCAGTTTATGATATAAACATGTGGTGGGAAAGCAAACCAATTTTGCTGGCATTTCCAATTAAACTGGACAGAACTTTTAATTGACTTTGAAGTGGATAAAAGGCAATCGGTGAAACATTAATAGCCGTAATTATTCTGATGGACACATAGTAATGTCGGTTTCCAGCCTAATGGCTCAGATAGACTCATATCTAATATTCTGCAGGCCTGGAAAACATGTATTTGGCCCCGATTTGCTCTGAATGCCAATTGCTACGGAGAAAAGAGGGTTTCATTTTCTCTTTAGGATCAGTTGAATAGAAATCACAACAAAGATGTGTTATATTCATCCTAAAAGAATTTGTTTGTATGATGTGTTTAGTGAAAGTGGATATTGTACCTTGCATCCACAATGCTAAAAGACCTTGCAGTGTCTGTGTCTATTGGCTGAGGTTGTTAGATACAAATCCTTCTTCTCAGTAGGTTGTCCATAGTTCCGGGAATGGTTCTCTATCCACCCCAAATGCAAACAGTACACTTATAAAACCACTGGTTTCTAAATGTTCTTAGCCTTATAGCTCTAAGAAAAACCTTCAGTATGTGGAACATCTTTAGGCTGGTTCTCAAAGATTTCACTAACAGTAATGATTCAGTGAAGAACCATTCACTGAATGGCTCCCAACCTTGGTCTTGGAGCACCCTCCCACACATATTTTGGCTTTCCCAGCTTGCAACACACCTAATCACAACTAATCAGGTAATTAACAAGTCTTTCTTTGGCTAAAGCAGGTTTGTCAGACTAGGGAAAATACTAAAATGTGCAGGGCAGGGATCCTTTAGGACCAGAAACCTCAGAAGGGGAGACTAGTTGTTTCATGGCATTGTTATAATGAACAAATGTTGGCTCAGTATTTCATTTTAAGATTGTAGACAATTTTAAGATTATAGACCAGCCAATCATCATAAGCACAGTGGGTGTGGAAGGGATTGCATTATTTCTTTGTTATTTGTTCATTTTGTTTATATCTTTTTATGCATTCATCTCTTTCATAAGCAAAAAGATTTTAAAAGTAATGGTTACTGATAGGTCAAATGAAAAATGGCAAGAAAAACACATTTCTAATGCACACAGAATGAGTCTAGCTTGTTGAAGGGCTGTCAGCTAGTAGGAGGCTGGTGGTTTACTGTGATTTCCCTCTGTTTATATGAATGCATGTAAATTAAGGCAACAACTGGACAATATTGGCAAAATATCTTAAGCTCTAATGCCTTAGATTCCTCTGCTCTGTTAACCCTAGCATAATACTTTTCAACACAAAAGTGCCAAAAGGATTTTTTGGAGCAATGCCATGGATGAACCTCTAAGTTTCTTGAAGAACCTTTCAGTGGATGCATCTTTACAGAGCAATTCATGAAAATGAGATGTGTGAGTGTGAAGCTTTTCAAAGTCTAAAGAACCTCCATAATGTTAAGGTTCTATACCCAACAGAAGCATATGCCCAAGCTAAAAACCCTTTTTGGAACCTTTATTTTAAAGAATGTAGCTGCACTTTCTTAAAGCTGTTCTTAAAAAGACTCTGTTTATTTGAACTACATTTGCATCTCAGTTGAATATTATTTGATTGTGGTTATGGTGCTGTGTTTACCACAGTCAGCATGCTGCCATGCCTTATTATTTAGTGAATACAATGCAAGGCACTGGTGAGAATGCCAGGGAAACATGCTTTAGCCTACACTTTATATTCAAATATATATACAGTATATCAGTAATTTAGCAGTTTAGCCTCCCCCATAGAACCTACAGTACTTTAGCCCATTCACATAGAAGTTATAAGGTCAAAAATTTTAAAGAGACTGCTTTCTGGATGAGGCGTACACAACGACCAATCAGAATAGTGCTGTTTACATATATCAGTTTTAAATGCAGAGTAACAAAACCAAGTTGTTTAATTCTAAGGAATATACAAAGGTTGAGAAATAGTACACAGTGTAGTAATGAGTCGTGTCTTTTTTGTACCAAAAACCTCACAAATAATTTATGTGGATCTCAGGATAAACAAGCTGATCCAACAAAAGTGTAAAATATGGACACTTCACAAACCATATTTTTAGATTTTATTGAATAAGCACAACATTTAGACCACTGACAGGTGAAGTGAATATTCCAGTGGCATCTTTTAAATGGTGGGATATATTTGGCAGGAAAGAAAAGTGAGCTCTTGAAGTTGACGTGTTAGAAGCAGGAAAAATGGACATAAGGATTTAGGTCTACTTTGACAAGGGCCAAACTGTGAGGGCTAGACAACAGAGTCAGCGCATCTCTAAAGTGGCAGGTCTTGTGGATCACCTAAAGTGATCCAAAGAAGAACAATTAATAATCCGGCACCAGGGTCATGGGCACCCAAGGCTCACTGATGCATGTGGGAAGTGAAGACTAGCCTGTTTGGTCCAGTGTCACAGAAAAGCTACTGAAGCTCAAAAAGTTAATGCTGGTCATGATAGAAAGGTGTCAGAACACACAGTGCACCACAGGAACTGACAATATTAGGAGATTCGTTACATTTAATGGCTGATTTGTGTAGAATGTAAAGTAGATCTATCATTTAGCAATGCCAAAAGTGACTGTAGGACCATAGTTTTGAGTCTCAGCTTAAAGTGGATATACACACATGGACAAAATTGTTGGTACCCTTCAGTCAATGAAAGAAAAACTCAAAATGGTCACAAAAATAACT
>JBBPDA010000081.1:28981866-29010071 GCA_037974385.1 Arnoldichthys spilopterus
CTTTTAAAGCCCTCTTCTCCTAGCATTAGGCCACGGCTGCCCCCAACTCAGAAGTGTAGAAATGAATGTGCTCTATAATTATAAGAAAAAAGGATTCTTTTAAAGTTAAGAAAATCATCAACAATACATATATTTTAGCTGCTGTTTATCTTTTTGTATGCATATTTAAATGATTATGTAGTATAATCTGAATAGAGAGAAAAACATTGCTATGGGTATTCATCTGAGCACCAGAAAAACCATCCTTTTTGGGCTTTTATTCCAAAATCATTGCAAAACAGAGACGCCAGTGTTCATGTTCTCCATCTCCTTAGAAACGTGAGTCTTCGCTACTACCCAAAAAATCTCTCTCGTGTACGTCTAAAGGGAAGTGTTTTTGTCAAAGCTCCTTCCTGGCGGTAACACACTTTCCACTAAAGTACTTCTCTATTGATTGGGAGGGTGTTTTTTTCCCCCCCATTACATTCATGTGAAATTTCGTAGATTTATTTATTTATTTACTTTTTTGTGGATGTGTGGATGTTGATGGTGGTGACAAGGTGCCAAGCCGCATTTAGTCAGAATGCTTTCTAACTGAAATGTTTTGAAGAAAGAGAGTGAGAGACGCAGCAGGACGGGCAGTAAAGCAGAGTGCTTTTAATCAGAAGGAAGAAGTACCAAAAACACAGTCTAAAAATCTGGAGAACCTCTGAGAGCTGGCAGGGGTCAAAAATCGATGATGTTTCATCTGGCAGGATTTTCTTTAACTCTGAAAATTTAAATGAACAGTTCAGCCAAGAAAATCACAGTTTTGCCCTTGCAGTGAAAATAACTGATTAGTCAAGACAAGATTGTTTCTATCGTTTTGCATTGTACCTACAAGGCTAATGTAGCTTAGTAGATTACAGAGTAATTTCACATATGAAAAGTGAGAGTAATCACACGTACAGTTATGTGGTTTCCAAAAATAGAGGGCATAATGTTGCCTTAAACATGGGTAAAAAGTTCACACAGAATGGATATGTTAAGAATTGCCCATCTAAAAGTGCATTGACATGCTAGCTGGCTGTTTGGTTTCTTGACTCATGACTCAAACACTACAAATGAAGACATGTGAGGGAAAGTGGAAAAGCACGGAGGAGATTTAGAGCTGATAATTGGTGGGTCAAAGATTCCATTCATCATTGTTGAAATAAAGCCTCAAAAATAGTACTTTTGCATAAAAAAGAAGAAGAAACCATTTTAAATTATGATGAATGTTAATGTGAAAATAATTTAAAATTCAGCTGTTTTCAAATGACAAATATATCAAACATGGAGATACAAGTTAAGTTTTGTTCAGTTTTAATCAGTTTTAAGCCTTGAAGAAACATGAACAAACCCGGCTTGTACTTAAGAAATTCCACTTGGCCAAACCCAAATGAAGAAAAAAAACAAAAAAACAAAAACAAAAAAAAAACAGACGTGCAACATGGATGGAAATGGCTGGCTTATATCTGTACATGAAACATGAGCAAGATCTCATGAAGAGCAAATGAAACCAACAAGCATTTGTAGACGACTGGATTACTGCAAAATAGGCAAGAAGTGTGAGTGGGGACAGTGGCAGTCAGACAGCTGTACACACATCAACGGGTCTTTGGGAGGCATTGCCATTGATTGCATTACAGCAGCTAAATATGAAGAGTTTCTGTGCTGCATCGAATCAAACAAAAATCTTAACATTAATACCAGACCAAGTAACCCAATGTCCCCACAATAGCAGACTGGCAAGAACAAACACGTGAACTAAATTATTCACTGTAACTATTCCAGAGTTATTACCGGTCAATGTATTTCATCACGTCTTGCTTATCATCTTTTTGAAAAGTACAGTATATTTTGCCTTGTATATTTATGTTGGTCTGCAGAAACAATTATATGAAAAAAACACGCACACATTGTTAGTCATACATATTTCATTTCAAAAGATAAAAAATAAAGCCATTGTGCTATTTGCTGTGCCTACTGTAGTTGGTTAACCTGCTGCTAGATTTCTGCCTCTTGCCTCTTGATTCATTTCCAATTTAGTTTTTTGTACCGGTTGAAAAATAATCACCCTTTTGTCAATAATCACGTCAGGCCTTTCAGCTCACTTATGAACTTTAATGGGGAAAAAATGCTTATTTGTGCTATTTTTGAGAGTTTTCTACCACACTATGGGGATGTGAGGTACACAATTTCATAATGGAACAAGACACACAAACACTCTTACTCACACAGCTAGTTTTACTCTGACATGAGTTTGTCTGAATGATAACCTGATATTTATTCTTGTTTTGGGATATAAGAAAATAGAATATTGCAGATGCAAATAGCCTGGCATGCTAAAAGATAATAAACAAACAAACACATAATTAGAATAAAATTTTCAAGAAATAATGAATTGTTTTCCTGAAACTACCACAAGTCAAAATGTTGTAAAACCTGTTTAAAACAAGTTTAGACACAACTATGCATGTTTGGCATCACAGCAAAAAGGACTTTGCATTCAGGTTACATTTGTAAAACCCCAAAAAAAATACAGATGAATGATTTGCCTTGTCAAAAAAAAAAGTCTTCATTCAGTTCTTTTTAGGTCAATGTAAATGCAGTCAGTTTCCATATGCTGGAAAAGCATCAATGTGCTGCTGTGTGCTGATTTCATCATGTTGTCTTCTGTCTATGGTATGAGCTCTGCAATCTGTAGAGCTACACACCACTTTTAAGTCAGACTACTTCACAGCTCAACACAACAAGAGGCTGGAAAGCAAATAGTCGTGTCGATGCAAGCCAGCATGCAAGGTTTTGCCCTGGATTTGAACCATCAATCTACAGAGATGATCTTTTTTTATTGTTATGCCACATTCATGTAGAAGCTATTGTATGCGTCCTGAATGCTTTTATCTCTGCATTGGGGTGTATTCCAGGTCCCGTGGAGCATGTTCAGTTGCTGGCTCCATTCGTGGTCATTAAAAACAAGGAGGTGAACTTGACTGCCATGGTGTGGCCCTCTCACTCCAGAACAGTCACCTACTTTTGGTGGCTGGGGAACAGTACTGAGGTATGGTCAACTCCCTCTTGATTTCACTCTGACTTTCTCATTAAATTTGCCCTGAGAAATGGTGCTTTCTTCCAAATTTGGAGTAAAAACTATATACTGTAAGGAGGCAGAGAAAGGAAGGTTGCTTCAAAAAGAGTACACCTTGCCTCATGGCCATAGTTTAAAAATAGTTATGTAATGCATAATATGTCATGTTTGTTAAATATTTATTTATGCTCTTTCTAGTGTTCTTTAAGCCAGCAGACTCTTACAAAGCAAAGGTTCCTCAAAGGTTCTTCTCCACAAAAAACTTAAATTTCTATAGAAACTACATTACATGGAAGCCTTTTAGCTTTAATATAAGCTTCTTTACACTTAAATCTCATTTATACAGATGATTCTATAAAGAACCTTCTGTTCTTTAGGTTAAAGCTCTTTTGAGCAGGTTCCTCAATGATTCTTGACTACAAAAAACTAATTGCTATATAAACGTTACATTATGTGGAAGCCCTTTACTTTTAAAATAAGCTTCTTTACACTCACACCTCATTTACAGAGATGGTTCTATGAAGATAACATAATGGAAAAATACCAAGGCAGTTACTGTACACAGTTAAGTCATATTCAGTTGAACCCACAGCAGGTGTATGTGTCAGTGTTGAAAGAGGTCTGACAGGCAGCACTTTGATTTTCAAAGTTAACATAAAATTGCTGGGAAAAAAACCTCAGCTCTCAGTCACATAATAAATGTGACAAAGGTAGCAATCCTGAAAACTGTGATGATATATGCACAGCAACCATGTGGCCTGATGACTCCTGACTACACAAACCCGACACAGAGAAATCACAGTGGCATTAGGAACAGTGCTTAAAGCGCATAAGTACAGACAGGCATTTACAAGAGTAGTTGAAAAATGTTACAAAAAATTATGACAGGCCACCTCTCATTGACCCAATCTTAGCTGATCTGTAACGTGAGCTTCATAAATATGGTCAAACCCTTCAGTTCAAGGCTAGTTAGATACTTAACTCTTATGTAAGCATCATACAGTGTAGACTGATGAGCAATGGAAAAAATAAATATGTTTAATGAGTCCTGTGGGTTCGCTTTTATTCTTTTCTGGTCATGCTTATACTGGAGAAAGCTAAAGAGTGCTTTCAACCTGCAGTGTTTGTTTCAAGTTGTTGAACATGGTAATGAACTTTCAATGTCTTTTGCCAGCGATTAAATAATAAACACTATGGAGAGCCAACTCATTGGGAGTCATTAGTTCCAAAGATTAGGCATGGTTGTGGAACAGTTTGAAAATATGAGGTTACAAGCCTGGACCAGGTGCACTCAGTGATGCAAATGATGTTTCGGATGATGTCTCCATATTGCAGGATGATAGCACCTCCCTATATATACTGTTAAACAAATTCAAGATTGGGTAAAGTTAATGGCCTTTTGTTTCTTTTCAGTCAGTAGATCTAACCATTACTGTAGCTTTATTAGATGTTCAAAGCAAAGTGCTAAACATATTTCCATCTCTTTTGTACACTTTTCAAACAACTGGAAGCCTTTTTACCTGAAAAATAGTTAAATAATCTATTGTACAAAGTGCAGTATGACAACATTCCAGGAATATGTTCTATGTGAGTGGACGCTTCTTATTAAGGTGCACTGTAAAGAAGTTTAGCTTAAATAAGCTGTGAATTTGAGTTTGAAAAATGAAGATAAATGTTTTCCAACTATTTAAATCAAAAATCAGAAGAATTTGCCTTCTGTTACAGGTTAGTTACACATGGCTGTTTTAATTGGGGAGTTAAAGTGACAAATGTTTTCAGTTGACAGAACTCAAAAGGTTCAACTTACCCTGGAATTTTTTTTATTTATTTGAAAAATAATCCATTGAAGCATACGTGTCATGTGACAAATTTCCCTCATTTGCCTTTTAGAACAAACACTACTTTACCCTCCTGTTGTTTATGGTATGGTTAGATTGTGGACGTTTCTAGCTAGCAGCTGGAATGGTACAGGACTACATTAGGAAGAAAATTGGAGTGAAAAAAGGAAAAGCAGCTTCAGACAAAACAGAACATTTCAGTGATAAAGAGATAGTGGTGTTCTTTTTCACGAAAACATTCCACAAAGATTAAGGGTTTACTGTTTATCTTATTGCAAACATTCCTTCACTATGTGTTTGAATTTCATGTCCGCGCCTCACTTCTCTATGTTAATAGACATTTCTCAACAACATGTTTTGAGAACCTAACACAGATTCACACCTAGTTTAGAAAATGAATGCACAAAATATCATTATATTAAGCATTTTTTTCTAAAGTAAAGTAAAGTAAAATGGTTGTAAATATTGCAGGCCCAAGATTTTTGCACAGTATTGAACAACTGCTTACTTAAAAATATGTAGGACACATTAATGTCCATGCTTTGCTGTAAACCTTTATATTTTCATTTACAGCACTTGGCAGATGCTCTTATGCAGAGCAGCATGACCCTCATCTGATGGCAGCACTACATGAACACATTAAAAAATGCTCATTAATGGAATAACACTTGGCTTCAAAAATCACCTGAATCACCAATTTTAATTGATTCCAATGGTTTTACTGTGTACTAAAGACTAAATGAAGAAATCAAAAGCTAGGTGTAAGCAGTAGCAGTAATACTGGTGGGACTGGTAAACTAGGACACAAAGCACATTGTTAACTGACCTTTTTAGAATTAGGATCTCCTGTTTCAGCACAAAAAATGACCTTTTTGGAGGATAGCTGATTAACAGGAAAAACAACAAAACCATGTCTATCTACAACATTTTCAGTTTTATGAACTTCAAAATAAAGAAATTGTTAAACTCACTTGAATATACCTGTTGGATATGTTAGTATTGCTGTTGGTGTTAAAATGTGCAAAATGTATCATATAGTTTATGGCAATATAATTAGATGTTTTTAGTATTTAGTTTACTAACTGATGTTTAAAGTGTTCATTTATCTGTCATCTTTCCAGCCATTTCTTGCTAACATACCAAAACAAGGAAAGCACAAAAATATTTAAAAAAAGTATACAAATAATACAGTAGTAAATAGTAAATAGTTTCCAAACAGAAAGGGAAGCACGTTTTTAGTGCAGTGAGTAGAACTGTGGATACAGGCTGTACAATGAAATCAGATAAAAATCTTCTACAAAAATTGTGTATAAAATAAATGTTTATTCATGTTTTTTTTTTCTGACTAGCCGGTGATAACCTTAGAGGGCAGTATCTCCTACATATTCACAACTGAGGGAATGAATACGATCACAGTGCAAGTCTCATCTGCCAACTCCATCCTTCAAGACACCAAGACCATCGCTGTTCAAGGTTACCGAGTTATTTCCAGAATCACATATTCAGCAGATAAGTGAATAACACACAAGACTATAATACAAATGTTTGTAAAAATTTGTACAAATTAAGAATTTTTTCTGAAGATCCTGAAGGCTGATCAATATAAAGTGATTGTTATCAGCAAAGACTGTGAAGGCTTTTTCCATAAAATATGCTATGAAAAGAGTACATCACTGCAAACAGAAAAAAAGCTACATAAACTATTTTAGTTAACTTCCATACATTTGGCTTGTAGAGTTTAAGGCATCTTGTATCTCTCAGTCACAGCTTTTGGCACCCCTAAAAAGTAAGTATTATGCTGAAATAAAAACTATGTACATTTCACTTTTACACGTCAATCTGAGCATCCAGAACTATTTGTGTCCATGACTTTTTGTTTCACTCAAGTATAAATATGAGTTGCCACAGATGCCAAAATCAGTGAATCAAATCCTATTGGAGAGCACAAGTGTATTTTGCCCCCACGCACAGCAAGGGAGATGGGTAGAGAAAAAAACATTTCACCAGTATCACAGTTGTAGATTTGCAGAAGCTGTTAGCATTTTGGGGGTCCCAATTTTAAAGACTGGGATGGATGCCAGAAGAAAGTCTATTTCTTCATCTGCATTTTATATGAAAGATAGCACTTAAAGGATATGGACTTGAAGAACTTTCTGGACTTCATAAATTACCAGGTGATTTTAAATGAAAAATCAGAAAACTTGTTGTGGTTGGATCTTTCAGCAAGACAGTCAGGAAGCTAGGTGATTTTTCAAACACCTTCAAACACCTTCCTGAACCTCTCCAGTCTCCCAGTCTAAATAGGTGCAAGTTCTTATGGGGAGCTTGGGAGATTCTTACCTTTTAGAAGATTTTCTTTTTGACCAATGGTTATTTGTCTGCCCTTTATATCCCAAAAACTTGTCCAAAAATGTTACTTCACAGAAGAGGCCTGTTGGAGACCATGGCTGTTGGAGCTAGGTGATTTTAAATGAAAAATCTAAAAAAAAGGGTTGTGTTTGTATCTTCTAGCAAGATAGTGATCCAAAACATGTAAATCCCAACAAAAAACAGTGACAGCAGAATCAAGATTTTGACATGGTCCAAGTCCCTGGACTTAAAGCTGTCCAAAAAAGAAGGATGAGGGACCATTGGGGAGTGTTCTCAGATTGGCAATTCTATATTCTTTAATATCTCATGAAGCATTGGTTTTGTCTTAGGGAATAGATGTTGCACTAAATGCAGGGGTGCCATATAAATATATATTTTATATCAAATATTATGGTTTTTTTGATAAGGATTACTATTTTCTAAAGCTAAATTTACTTCAGATACAGAATAGCTATTCTTCCTTATATTTTCATTGAGTTTATTCGTCTCAAGCATTTTTTTAATTGACTTTTTAATAATTATTATTGAGGGTGTCAATAATTATGGCACTGACCCTACAAAAATACATAGAAAGTGTAAAGCACTGTGACCCTATCTATGGTAAATCAGTAATGATACCTCCAGCTGGCTCAGCCAAATCAGCCATAACAAATGAGAGCACAGCAGGACGTAAGAGAAGTATTGCAATGGTGAATTAAATCTTTTTTTTCCCTCTCTCTTACTTTCTCTCGGGATGACAGAATTCTTCAAATCGCTGCTTTTATCTTTTTCTCCGAATCTGGACGAGGCCAACCCTGACATTCCGGAGTGGAGGCAAGATGTAGGCAGGGTAATTAAGAAGGCTCTGCTCCAAGTGAGTGTGAATTTATTTCATCTTGCAGCTATCACTCTCTCTTTCACTCATCGCCTCCCCGCCAGTCATGGTTGCTTTCTCTCTCTTTTTTAAAATTTTGGTTAGAATTTGTGTCCCTTCCATCCCTAACCTAGCATTTGTACTACTTTAAAATCCTTCTCTCTCTCTCTCTCTCTCTCCATTTTGATCTCTCTCTCTCTCTCTCTCTCTCTCTCTCTCTCTCTCCATTTTGATCTCTCTCTCCCTTTCTCTTCCCCTACTGGGCATGGCCTAATTTATTACCACAGGTAGGGGAGGGGTATGCTTCATAGTTGAGACAGGCCAATGATTACAAATGTGCCTTTTCCCAATGATGAAACTAGCTCTTGCGCAGAGTAAATCTCGCACAGTCGACTTAATGCAAATGTCAGTGGCTAGCCGCTGCGCAGCCATCCCACTTGAACCTGCTGTCCTCTGCTGTCAGAAGAGCTGAGGTTAGTGGTGCATACAGGTAATGGAGAAGCCAAACGAATCGCAGGCTGTGGCTAGATGATGGGCAGTAGGTGTGATCCACCAACCAGCATGTACATGTACTTACTGTCTATAGTTTTTTCCTAAGGCACAAACACTGATCCCTCATGACGTTTCCATATTTCAAAATAATGGTGCAATAAAGGGTGCTAAACAAATTCAAGGGTGATTTGATTCACACCAAGATGAAGTCAAACACCTTCAAACACCTTCTATGAGCCTCTCCAGTCTCCCAGTCTACATAGGCACAAGTTCTTGTGGGGAGCTTGGGAGATTCTTACCTTTTAGAGGATTTTCTTCTTGACAAATGGTTGTTTGTCTGCCCTCTATATACATTTATTCATTTTTATTTACATTTATTCATTTGGCATGTCCAAAACATGTCCAAAAATGTTACTTTACAGAAGTGGACTGTTGGAGACCATGACTGTTGGAGTTAGGTATTAAATTCATACTAGAAATGATTCCAGTGATTCCACTGTCACACAATTATGTTGGTATTAAGCTAACCAGTAAGGCCATCAGTGCAGTTTCTGAAGGTCTAACCAATGATTGACTGTTATATTGACATTTCTCTGATGAATATGTCATGGTCTAAACCCTTGTAGACTGTTAATACAAGGTGTATTAATTATTATTTATTATCTATGATTTTTAAGGATGCACAGTATAAGGAAAAACTCTCAGTGTAAGTTAATGTAATAAGATTGTATTAATTTCTATATTAATTAATTCATCATGTATTTTGACACTGTGTAAAAAGCAGGTGGTATTTTTTAAAAATATAAAAATACATGCAAATGTATGTTTAAAAAAGGCCCATTAGTACAGACAATGTAAAGCTGAACACATGGGTGGAGAAATTCAATGAGTAAAGACACTTGTAGACAGGCGTGGTACATGACACAATAAAGCAATTAACATCCTACAGTACTACTTGGCATGTATAAAAAGGGCTAAGTGGGCCACTGGAAATGATCACTCCCAGTCATGTATTTTGTCAGTTCTGAAAAATCATCATGCTTGGAGATGAACTATAACTAATTTCTGTTGCATCAGCTTGCAGGTGCCAGAGTGGCTAGCATAATGCTGAGTAATTGGGAGAAACTGGAGGGCCATCCTACCCACCCAGTGAGAGGAATGCCAGTTGTAATCCCTTGGAATCTTGGCCATGGTTGGCGGTGGAATCACTGGGGATTTTCCAGTGTTACGGCCAACACTAATTCTCCAATTTTTCCTTTTAACATCTGTTTGTGCTCCAGAGTTAGTTTACTTTGAGTTCTTTAGCAGAAGTTAACTAACTGTTAAACCTGTTTTGTGCTAAAACAAGCTAGATCTAAATCCTATTGTCTTAATCCTATGTATATCACTAACTTAGCTACTCTCTCTTTTGTGCATGGGTATGCAGCTTATCTGCCAAAGGCCAGTGTTGACTACAGGTTTTCATTCCAGGAGCTCACATTCATTAATGTAAGACTGAGGGCAACTGATGAGACCGGTAAAATGTGGTGTTTCTGGCTTGTATGGGGCCCACAATTCAGCAAATATAACAGATAGACCAGAAAGAAATTGTGTGTTTATTGACTTATTTAATGCTGCCCTCTATGTTTCATGTTCTGTTCCCCTTCCATCAACCTGCTGGATCTGACATTACATAGTGGCCAAAAAACTGGCAGGACCTTGAATGTGGCAGAACTATACAAGACTATACACATGCTAGAAAAAAAGAAAATTATATATACACACATTAACCAAACCTACCAGCACACAACTGTTAATGTGGCAAACAACAAAAGGAAAATTGTAAGGAACATCACAGCTCATATGATTTCTGAGATCTGCCAAATTTGTCAGTTAAAACCATTTCTCGGGAGCTGGACACATTCAAGGTCACATTTTGTTGTGGTGCTTGAGTGTATTCACAATGACAAATAGTTACTTTCACTACTGTAAATGGTAAAAATCAGTCAAAAGAAAACACACACACAGTTCTATTAACATGCAAATTTTAGCTTATTTAGCTATAAGTTTTCTAATAGCATGTTCATTTAAAGCTAACATTGGTGCCCATGAATGTTTCTACATTTGTTTGTTTGTTTATTTATTTAAAGCTTTTAACCAGGCTTTAGCATAGTGTATATTGTCCCTGTTTACCTCTTTAAGTAAAGTGTCCAGACACAGAGTTGTGGCTGCTGCTCTATTTTCCATTTTTAATGACTAAATCCTGGTTAGACTACTACTCACATTCACATTGACATATGTAGGACTTCCAGAATGCCTACATTTGGTCCCACTCACTATGGTTAAAAGCATGATTGGATGATTCCACGGTCACTTCCTAAATATTCCAGTAGTTAATCTAACGTGTAATGCTGTCAGTCCAGTTTCTGAAGGTTCAACTGACCTTAATAACAAACACCAACGGTTAAAAAAATCATAACTGAACATTTTTCTGCAGAATATGTCACAGTCTAAACCCTTGTGGATTTTCAATGCAAAAAGCATAATGATCTTAATAAATAAAAAATATTGGTGGGAAGCACCACTGTTATAAAGCACCAAAACTACTTGGGCACCAATAGTCTACATATAATTCTAGATCAGTTTCAGAAGGATGAGTTCCAAGTAGGGCACAAAATTAGATGTAGGACATGAACGTAATTTCTCTTTGACTAATTGTACTTTGACACGGACTATAAATAATATCTTTTGGAAAAGTGCCACCTCAGTGGCCACCTCTACACATGCAGCCCCAAACAGGACCATGTGTTGAAAAGAAGAATGACCAACTTAAATGTATTTTGTAAATACAAACACAACTAGAATTTTATGTCTGCAACACTCTCAGAAAAGTTGGGAAAAAGGCATGTTTACCACTGTATTACATCACCTCACCTTGTGAATGCACTTTCTAATCAAATGGGACCTAAAGGTGCTAACTGTAGCAGTTTTGCAAGTGGATTTTTTTTGTCCATTCTTGCTTGACTCAAGATTTCAGCTCTACAGCCTATGGTCACATTGTCTGGTTGTCCTCCTCATGATGCACCACACATTTTCTGTAAGAGAGTTAGGTAAGCCAGTACTACTGGCAGCCCAATCAAACACACACTCTGTGTTAGGTACTACTGGCAGCTCAATCAAAAACACACAAATCTGTGTATATGAAGCTAAACTGTTGGATCACATTCTTAATGATGTAATCCACCCACACTATGGCTTTTGCACCAGTCACAGATATCTAGTATTCTATATACCAGTCTTTATGGTCCATTTCATCTTTGGCATGGAGAACTTGGTGTTACTTTTCCTAAAAAAAAGCTGAAACCACATTACATATTTCCACAAATTTTTGGTCAATCTGAGGCCCAGAGATCCTGACGTTTGTGTATAGAAATCAAGTAACAGAGCTTCAAGGTTGCATTTTGTATTCAGTGGTAGACTGTGTTAATTGACAATGATTTGAAGTACTACTGAGCCCATATGGCTGTATACCACAGCAGCATGACAGTTTCTCATGCATTGCCTTCTGAGAGCTCACATTCAACAGTAATTTCTGGCCTTGCCTTATACAAGTAAGATTTCTCTGGATTCCCTGAATTTTTACACAATATTATGAACTGTAGATAATAAAAGTCCTAATTCTTTGTAATATTGCTTTAAAAATGTACGTTTTGAACTAAGTGACAATTCTCAAGAAAGACAGAAACTTTGGCAAATGCGCCTTTCACACCCAGTCAGGATCCTGTTCACTAGTTCACCTGCTTATTTTACAATGCTTCAAAAGAGTGTAACTCGCTTATTCTGTAATTTTTCACTGACTGATTGGATGCATCAAATTCAAAATTTGTTTATATTTACAAAATACATTCAAGTTAGTCAGCCAACCCTTCAAAAGTCATTGTTTTCTACTTTTGTCAGTTAAATAAAGGTTCAAGAGAGTATTTGAATTTCTGAGTTTTATTATTTATTATTTTAATAAATTTTACTAAATTTCACACATTGTCTGGAAATTAGGCTTGTGTAAACACTGAATCACATTAGGACAGCCTTGTTGCTTAATGTGGAACACCCAAACCAGGATCTTGATCTTAAAATGCAGTGGCATGCTCTGAAAAATCCATTAAGACAAGATAAAGAACAGAAAATAATACAAATAGTTCTGTACAGAAGAATGGAGCATAATTCCTTCAGGCTGCTTTGCAGAACTCCTCAGCAGCTATACAACATAGTGGTAAGGTTATTACTAATGAAGTGTGATCCCACTAGAAACTCATAATGAAAACTCACGTTTTCTCCATGTATGACATTGATGGGGTCAACCATCAAGACATGGCCAAAACATGTCTATTAAATAAGATTTGGGGGCAAAATCTAGCTGCCTGCAAAGCTTTCATAAACCTTTTCTTACATATTTTATAGGCATACCTTGCAACTTGGCCATTTTTTATAACACACACTGACTACACTTTTTTTCCATCCATATTTCTCTAGCCTTCCTCATCCTTAAAATCCCTGGTGTGACTCCTTAGAGGGGATTTGCCCATGAGCCTTGTGAAGCAATTATTATTCTAGATCAAGTTCAAAGTGTGGGGGCTTTATCTACCCCTTCTAAGACAAAAGCTGTGTTTCTTTTTCTCTCCTTTCACAAAAAAAAAACACATCCTATCACATACTTCACTCTGACTGATTCTGCCCTGAGGGTCAAGCACTGTTTATCACCATGGCTGTGGTAAGCAGCTCAGGATATGAGGAAAAAAGGCATCAACATGTAATCAAAGTCAAGGCCCATTTAACGCCTGCTAACACTAGTGATTTTCAACATAATCTCAGTCTTCCACATCTGCTTGTACTGTTACAACAATTGCACAATAAATGAGACATATTCAGAATTAAGAAAACAGTTTTTGTTTGCTTGTTTTTTTTTTCTTAGGGGAAATAAGTAAACATCATCTACAAACTTCTGGAGATTTAAAAGCACAATTAGTGATTTTTTTGCTGCATTTAGCAAAACAAAGCATGACCTGTGCAAAGGTTATGCCATGCTTGTATTTTCTTTGGCCCTATTCCTGTATGTTAAACTAAACAAATAAATGGTAACTGGTTTGTTCCCTGTAAAGGATGGTTTATTTTTACTAACTTGCCTTTTATTTTAAGTGTTACTGTAATATAAGCCATTGGTCAGTTCTGTGAAAACATAGTTATACACTTGCATATGTATTAATAACTATAATAACTCTCTAATGCAACTTTGAGTGTACACTCATTATACTTTACCTACACAGGTGTTAGGATATATTTATATGTGTAAGAGAATTACCCACATACTGTATAGTATCAGAGCTGTTCTTCTGAAGTTTTACCCAACTTTCAAACAATGTACTCCCAGTTACATCAGCTTTCTCTAAGATTTCCTGGAACCCATGACTGTCAGACATGAGCCTGTCAAGCTCAACTGAGCTATATTGTGATTGTAAAAAAATTCCCATACAATTTAAAGTATTTTCTTAATATACAAACACTTCACAAAGTTAATGTTTCAAATCAATGTATATACATTTTAAGTTCACATAACTAATTTAACACAAGATTTTTTTATGCTTTTTTAAAATACAGGGCATTGTATTAAGAACTGTCTCTGGTAATCAAGTATATGCTTCTGATACAGCAGGTAGAGCGTAAGTAGAATAAAAGTTTAATACTGCAGGAGAACATTTGACCTGCTACATTGGATGGTATGGTTTGATGCCCTAATCTATATCAATTTCTAGCTGTGGTACCAAGGTTGGTGACACTTACTTATGGTACTTACCACATTGCAGGATAATAGTGAAGAGTTCAAAACTATACAATAACAGCAAAAAAAAAGTATAGGAAAAACAAGTAAAACAAGACTATTCCTTTTTTTTAATTCTTTAAAATACTCTCCCCTACCCCTGCCTTGATGCAGATTTACACTCTTGGCATTTTCTCAAGCAGCTTCATTATTAGCCATCTGGGATGCTTTTCCAGAAGGCCTGACGAAGCTGCACATATGCTGAGAGCTTGTTGGTTGCTGAAAACTACTAGTAGAGGAGGCATTAAAAAACAAACTTGCTGAAGTAAATTCATATAATGGCATGAATCCAGATAACATTTGTGTTAGATGAAATTAAGACAATGGTTTGGGATATGTCTTGTAGACATATGCCCATAAAGTAAAACTTTAACAGGACATGTTCATGATGGATTTTTGTTGGATAAATGATCTTTGCATAAATTGCATACATTTGCATAGACGCAAGCGTCTTCTAGATTTGCATATAGTCAAAAGGTATTAATGCTTAGAAAATGATACTAATATTTATTGTAAAAATCATCATCCTATCAGTTCAAGATATCTAACTGTCTTAAGTAAATGCAGCCATCAAAACGGCTACATAAAACCAAAGAGGTTTTTTTTCTGTCATGTTTTAATGTTGGACATTGTACATTAACAGCATGGCACAGTGACTTTAAGTACCTTGGATATCTCCATTCTTAAGGTCTCAGGAGAAGATAAATCTAAGAAAATGTCTAACTACAACAGTCTTATGAACTTTAATTTAACTTTCGAACACAAAAAAACAGTGCAGTTACATTTCATTTCTGTAAGGCTGATGTCCAGCCCATTTTGATAATGTCCATTAAAGCACATTAGGATTAGTAGTAGAGGCCAGGACCGTTTAATTTTTAAAGGTTTTCTAGTGTCTGTAATTATCTGACAAAAGCCTGTCAAGCTTCACCCCACATCACTATACTTTCATGTTTCAAGTTATAATGCTAAAGAACAATACAGATAGGCTTGAAAGCACTACAGCTACAAATGTGCAAATTCCTACAGGAAGTAAGGGTTTACCAAAAATGTCTCATTGCATAGTAGACTGTTATTCCTACGTGCAAAACTCCCTGTTACTGTCACATATGATGGAGGAATCTCTAAAAGGTCTGCTTGACATTCTTGAACTTTAGAAATTCTTGAAATTTGGAAGCAATGGACAAAGATTTACACAAACATTTGGACAAAAATTTTATGATTATAAGAAACATCATTCAGTTTCCAGATTTTTGACTAGTCCTGTATATTATAGCAGTCACTAGCTGGTCTCAGCTTTATACTTTAAGAAGGTGGAGATACATGGCTTTAACTCTTGTGTCCCATGGAGAGTGAAAAGAGGTTGGAATCAGAGCTATTGCCCCATAGGTGCGCCCAGCACAGGCGACTGCACTTACTTGAGCTAAATTCCTATCATTTACAGCACTGGCAGAGACTCGCAGACTTTTTTTTTTCGCTCATCGTTCTTGTGCTCTCTTTATTTCCCTTTCTTTCTCTCCCTCTCTCCCACTGCTAATGGAAGATCGCGCTGTGTTACTGAGGTGATTGTGTCCTTCCAAAGCTCAAGGGACTGCTTCTCAAGCCGCTTCCACATCCGACATAATTACCTCTTCGTGTTCCACCTCATGCAGAGAAATACTCATAGCATTCACGGTGGAACGGCAGGCTAATGCTCTTTCACGGGTGGGGGGGTGGTCACATAAGGGGGAAGGGACTTTACTACCTAAAATGCTGGAGGGAGTTTTGAAGGAGTTGCATTGACTCTTCCTTTTCATTTTGACGTTGGTCTTTGGATTTGCCGTCAACCAGAAACATGCCAACTAATCTAATCTTTTGCAAGGGCCCATTATTAATGCTCACCATCTTGCAATTTCATGTGTTCATGGATTTTCTCATATTAACTAACTTAACAAATTAACTTTGGAACCCAAAACATAATTGGATTTTCTATGACAAAGTAAAATTCCTTTTCACGTTCCTTGTCCTTGACGGCATCAAGGCTGTACTGCAGCATATCTAGGATTCAACTGTAGAACATTGCAGACTTTTTAAAAACATTGATGGTGGCTTGAGTTTGGTCCATATATTCAGATGGCTTTAGATTAATAACCAAACCTCAAAAACCATCAAAGTTCTTCAAATGGACATATTTAGCCTTTAAGTGTAGCCCAAGGCTTTTTCCGCTCATGCTGCTAAAGCAAGGACAAACCTGCACAATCTTAGTGTATTGATTCCTGAGAGTGCCGCTGCCTCAACCCCCAGCCCATCCTTCTCACTCTAAATTACTCTGCGACTTGCCGCGGCAACAGCACTTGGCCCATGAAACAGGAGCTTGAAGTCTCGCTTTATTGAGTTAGGTAATGTGCTTGAGCCTGAGCACATTATTGTCTGCTAGTCTACCGGTTATGTCCACTGGTCAGCATAAAAGAAACAGAAGACATACATCAGATTTACTTCATTTTTCTACCTTGTTAGGACATGGATTTGTACTGTATAGTCAGTATGAATTTTTTCAGAAATGTGTGTTAAAGTAGATGTGGCATTGGGCCAGACAGGCTAGCCTTCACTCCATACATGCATCAGTAAGGTTTGGGCACCCATAAGTCAAAAGTGCACGGGTTATTCTTTCTTGGACCACTTTTGGTACTACTAGTGCTAACTACTGCATACCTGTAACACTACAACAGACGAGATGGAGATGCTTTGACTCCAATCTATTACAATCAGGCCCTTGTTAAAGCAATTCAGATCTTTACGTTTGGCCATTTCTCCTGATTTCACAACATCAACGTCAATTTAAACTGACTGTTTATTTGCTGCCTAATATATCCTACCCCAAAACGGGTGTCTTTTTACAACTTATTAAATTTTTGAGGTTAATTCATGGCTTTACAAGGGTTTTATAACATCCTTTTATACTAAAGTTTTTCCAAACAAGTAGAACAAACTTAAAAGAATAAGAAAATTATTAAACCTTGTAACTAACTAGTGAAAAGCACTCAAAGACCTTACCAGAACCAGCGGAACTATTAAAATCATTTAATTTACAAACCCTGTTTCTAGGAGGAAACATTTTTAAATAAAGAATCTATGATTTGTTGTACGTGTTTACATGATCTAATGAGAATTCAAAGAAAATTCAGTTTCAGTGTTTTTACTGAGCAATGTATTTTGCAAAGATAAAGCATGTTTATCAATGTGTTATACCTTATTTTTCACATTTTAATGTTTAATTATTTGGGAACCGAGGACACCAATTGTTGCATTTTTGCCAAAATGTTTCTCCATTCATTGCTTTGCTGAAACAACCATGGATTTAATGGGAAAATATGTCACACTGATGGCAGCATATGTCTCTTGAGAATCCCTGTTGCATTCAATTGTTCATGTTCCATGACAGATGTTAGTTTTTGAACCTGTCTCCAATAAGTGAGATGACCTCAAGCCCAGAGAACTGGGACAGTGTTTCTGCTTAGAATTAAAGTATGGATTTTCCCTGTGTAAGAGAGTTTCTTTATGCAGAGACAGACTGTTCTAAGTGTTGAAGTTTACATGATAATGATTTTCTAAAATACTACTGAAGAAATGTAGCTATATTTAATCACAGTAGTATCACTCTCATATAATCCCTTCTGAGGCCTCAAAGTTCATGTACATTCAACAGTTGTTTCCATCTTTGACCTACACAGACTGAGATTTCTCCAAATTCCCTGAGTCTCTTCACAATGGTATATACTGTAGATGGAAAGACACCTACATTCTTTGATATCTCGTGGTGAGAAATAATCTTTTTGAACTGATTCTCTCATAGGGTTTTGCACAAAGTGGTAAGCTTTGACTCATCTTTGTTTGCAAAGTCTGAGCCTTTGATGGATGCTCCTTTTATACTGTCTTGATCCCCTCACATTTAACCAGTTCACTTGCTTAATGAAGAATGTTATAAAATGTCTTGTTTTGAGTTAATGCTTTTTTATAAAATCGCAACCTTTCTGCAACTGCATTGTGTAAAACAACATCTGGTAAAATGGGTCTTGGTAAAAGTTCTCAAAATGATCATTAGCTTCTCCCTCTGTCTCCTCTAGATTGCTGATATTCCGCCTGAGCAACTACTGGTGGCAGTGTTTTCAGGAATCCCTACAGCTGCAGAGCTCTTCCTACTTCCCAGCAAAAACCAGTCAGACACCAGGAAAAGGAATGAGGAGGACCTGGAGCATGTCAGTCTTAAATTCATATATTAGGTTTCACAAAAAGTAATATGTGAGGTCACACCATATTTGCTCTCTTCAATATACAGTATGTATTGAGTGCTTGAGTAGTGACATTGCAATGGAAATGGGCAAATGTATTACATAAGTATGATTAACTTTATTATATAATCACCATGTGGGGTGCAGGGCTATTTATGCTTTTAAAATTGGTCATATTAAATTATTTCAGTATATTGGGTCAAACTGCTCTCAGATGTATTAATATCAGTGGTCTGTGTATGCGTCACAAAGCACTAAATTGTAATTTAGGAGAACATGAGTAGATTATATTTGCAACAGCAGTCAAAAAATTTAACGCATGTTCTCCCAAAGATACTAAGATCTAAATGTATATGCGTGAATCCTTTAATAATGTTTCTCAGGCACATTCTTAATAGTAAAGTTGATGCTAAGGTTAAAGAAAATATTTCAAAGCCCTTTAAGTAATGTTCATAGAAATTCAGTCAAATTTGGAGTAGGAAAATGTTAACCCTTGATTATTTCATCATCATTTGTCAGTGTGAGTCTAAAAAGTTGAGACCAGTATTTATGATTGTAGAAATTCCATGTAATATTTTATAGTTTGTAGGTTCAAACTCCTGGATGGTGCTGTATATTTGAGAACAAAGATTTGTTTGTGTACACAACATTTTTACTGTGTCTTCTTAATAGATTTCAGAAATACTTGTCAGTGCACTGAACCAGAATTTAGTGGAGTTTGAGCTGAAGCCTGGTTCCAGAGTCATCGTTTACATCACGCAATTAACTTTAGGTAAGATCGATTTCTAATATTCTTTTAAAGGTTTTGTTTAAAGCCAGTCCATTACATATAATAAACAATAAAATCTGTGTACTGCATTTATTAAAAGTTGATATCAGCATATTCCCCAGCTTTATAGGATTAATAAAGTATAATTATAAGCATAACTACATCCTTGAAGACTCATATGGTGGTGTCGTATTCGAAATCGTTTGCTCAAATTGAGAGGGGATCTTGTCTTGTTTCTTGTTCACCATCTGCCACATCTCTTTTCCAGCACCTAATGGAGTTTCTACTGGGTGTAATTATGTTGATTATTTGGTCCTTGAGACCAGAGAGGCTTGTCAGCACTGAGAATTGCTGGCGCCTTTTGTTGCTGAACACTACCATTGATTTCGAAAACGATTTTATAACATAATTGTATAATAACAGCTTTGCAATCAAGACTTGACAGACCTTCAATTTTCTGCCAAAAATGAAAGTTCCCCTAAATTGATGATGGTTTTTATCTGTTGTTTTGGTATGATAAAATAGGTGATCATAATTAACCCATGTAAAAGGAAACCATTGCTTTTGTTTTATTGTACTATTCAAATATAATTACGCTATGGCATTCTTATTTATATAGTTAAACAATTAACTGTAGCCTTACTCAAATGTAAAGGATTGTTTTTTAAGAAAAATTAGTGTTCACTTAACAAGAACCTTCAAATCAATTTAAATTTTCTTGTACTTCTGGTCACAAAAGCAGTATGGACAGACTTTACACTTTATTTAGAATTTACACTTTATGCAGAATGTCTCAGTAATTGTTCCAATTGTTCTAATGATCTCTGAGTAAGTTTTTAATATTAAATATTCTGTTTTCTGCCTTATAAGACACATTTAAAAGCAGAAGAGTTGATGAAAGCTCCCATAACCTGTCCAAATATAGGACAAAAACAATCATGTGATCAAGCAATAGTTGCTGCACATTGGTCGGCTCCTATACAAATTCATCAAGGATTCACAATGCCTTACAGTGACCACAGCAGCCACTAGTAACTGCATGACCTCTTTACACTGTACAGTGACATGTGGTTCGGCATGAATCTGCTGGGATTCACCGGCAGTCTGAGTGGCCTGAACTGCTGGACTTCTGTCCATTTTCCATCCTTGAAAGGTCCAAAAAACCTTCAAGCTGCTTGAGAAAAGGTCAGCAGCATCACAGGCTGCCTCTCAGAAACCTGGCTGGCTGGAGAAAAATGTAGCTGCATCTTGATGGAAGATTTAAGAGCATCTCAGCCCAGCAACAGCTCCTTTGGGACCATGTTTTACTCAATTGTAGTTCATTTTGTGTCAATCTTTAGTTTTGTTTTGTGTGGGGGTTTATATGAAACATTTTTTCCTAAAAGCATCCTAGCATTTTAACCTTTAGAGGCAGTCACTTAAAAAAAGGTTCCTAAATGAATGGCTTGGACATATGTCATTATAGAACCTTTATATTGATTCTCTGTTTGAAAACTCATCACTCTGTGTTGAGTTGCTAGAGAGCAATGAGTGGTGAAAAGGGAGGGATGACTTGCTCTTTGTTTCCAGTTCTTTGTGATCACATCTAATTTAAAAAATAGTGCCCATCCTTGAAAGAACTATCATGAAAGTGTTCTTTAGGGAACCAAAGAAGCCATTTTGCCACCTTTTTTAGGAGTGTTGTTGAATAGAATACTCCATTCATCAATATACCAATCATTTGCACTAAGAATAACTTTTGAGTAACTGGGTCTAGATCAGTGGTAAGGTAAACTGCAAGCCTTTGAAAAGCAGCTTACAGATTATAAATTATACTTAAAGCAATGTTTCAGCAGAAAAAGAAGAAAAAGTTACACAATTTACCCTTTGCCCTGCACCTGCAAACTGCTTGTTTAATAATCATATCACTTGCTTCCTACTTCGCCATATCTGACGATGTGGCAATGCAGTTCACATAATGCTTATTTTGGCACTTTGTTCCCAAGTAGCAACTCTTTGCCAAACTATCACTTAAAGAAACAACTCATGTTCAAATGTGCCATCATAACTGGTATGTTCTTTTTCTTTCTCTGCCTCGCTCTGTCTTTGTCAGCTCCATTGGTTGACTCCATTCCCAGACATAGCAGTTCTGCCATGCTGATGCTACTCTCTGTGGTGTTTCTGGGTTTAGCAGTTTTCCTCATCTACAAATTCAAGAGGTAAAACAACATTTATTCCTTCAGTACATGGGCTCCAAAGCCTTTGCTTTGTTGGCATGGTATCACCGGAGCAGATGCCTCAGGATGTTTTGGCTTTGCAGCTTGGCTTCTAACTAAGCCTCAAAATTTTTTTTTACTGTTGATAGTTTCTGATCTAATTTCCAGCACTGTCTGACTAGCTGTGTGATCATTACACGTATACTGGCTTTTTTCTATAACTTTTTGCTTTGCGTTTTGGCCTTTAGTTCACATAAAGTGGTGTTTGAAGTCATTGCAAACATAGCTTTGGAAGATGCTCTTCAGCATGGAGATTTAAAGCTCCCTATTCCATGTTTTTGTATGGGGTAAAACATATCTTTTTCAAAAAAGCTAGGCTAAAGGCATTAGTTTGTGCATGCTCATTGCTGATTTGTGGTGTTGAGCCTTCTTCTGGACTCTGCATATCTGAGATGGTTAATGATTTAGACCCAAAAGTAGAAGTGGTTTCTGCAGACAAAGTGAAGACACATGTGGATTAAAACACTCCTTACAATTTTAAAGTATATGACAGTAGCCAAACTACTAAAGGCTGAATAGGTGGACTTACAGTATTTACAGATTTACAGCCATACACCTTGATAAGAGGTGCATAATATTAAGCACACAGTCATGTAACTCCTTAGACTAACACTTGAGAATAGGTCATGCTGAAGAGCTCAGTGACTTAAATGTGTCATAGCATGCTAGTTTAATCATAAGTGAGTTTAGGAAATCTCTGCCCTGCTACATCTGCCATGCCAGCTATAAATTCTATTATGGTAAAATGGAAGCATCAAGAAGCATCAATAGATTTGTCAGGATGCAGTACCTCACTCTGTAAGATCACTTTCTACCAAACATCCTCTGGCAGCAACATTAGAACAAGAAGTGTAGGACACAGGGAAAATTGGGTACTTTATGGAAACAGGTGAACAGCTGCAAGGTTAAGATCACTGTTCACAATACCAAGTGCAGGCTATGGTGGTGTAAAACAAACCACCACTGGACACAATAGTAGTATAAAGCTTAGGTATGCTCATAATGCAACCTACTGGAATGCAATGTGGCAAGAGTAAAGTTTGGTAGAGAAGAGATAACGGTCTGGGATTGCTTTTCAGGGATTGTTCGAGGCCCTTTATGGTTAGTGAAGTGTAATGTTAATCCTTCAGCCTACAAAGACACTTTCAACTTTGTGGTAACAGTGTGGTCTTTCCCCATTCCAGCATGTGCTTCTGTGCACCAATTAATATCCATAAAACATGGCTTATTGAATCTGGTGTGGAGGAAATCCAGTGGCCTACACAGAGCCCTGATATCAGTCCAATTGGGCAATTTAGGATGAATTGGAAAACTGATTGCAAACAAGGCCTTCTATTCCAACATCAGTGCCTGGTCTCACAAATAATCTTTTATCTAAATAGGCACAGGTTCTCATATGCACATTCTAAAATTTTGCAGAAAACCTTCTCAAAAGGGTAGAGGGTGCTGTAGTCACTGAGGAGGCTCAGACTTTTAAAGCACACAGTGCATTGGATTTTATGTAATGGGCCTAATAAAATAGTAGAAATTGAAGTGAAATATAAAAATTATTGTTTTAATAAATAAGTTGTAAGTGTATATGTATCCACTTCCTTGCTGTGAAACCTTTAAAAAATCTTCTAAAGTCTAAAAAATTAACTGCAAAAGATCTCTTAGTTATCAGTTAGCTGATTAAGGTCCACTGGTGTGCAATCAAGGTCTTGCATAATTGTCACATGAAGTCAGTGTGAATACTGAATCTGCAATATCACTAACCAAGAAACATGAAAACCGACGATTTCTACAAACAGGTCAGAGACAAAGTTGCAGAGCAGATAAGATCTGGTTTGGATTATGAAAAAAAAAAACATTGAATAAAACATTGAACATCCCACAGAGCACAAGTAAATCCATTATAACAAAATGGAATGAAAATGGCAGCACTACAAGCCTAAAAAAAGTTCAACCACCAAAACTCACAGTATCTGTCTGTAATACCATTTTATGCTATACACACTTTATGAAAGAGTAGCCAGAAAGCCATTGCTTAAAGATAAAAATAAGAAAATACTTTTGGAGGTTGTCAAACAGCACGACTCCCCAAACAAGAGCTGTTGTCTAAGAGAGTTAAAAAAGGTGTAATGAAAGAGACATATGACAAACAGAAAGCCCAACTAATTGCTAACAATGCACAAATATATTATAAATCAATAAAAAAGCTAAGTGACTCTACTACTGAAGTAACCAAACTCCAGATGTAATTTATTGGTTTTTCTGTTCTAAAATGAACTTTTTTTTCTGTTCCACCTAAAATGGGGCAACAATAAGTGAATCCTGCAACATTTAAGGTGGAATGGACAGTTCTTTTTGGATGATCATGAACCTGAACCAGTACGTTAGCAAGGGAATATAATTGTTGTTCCTCATTTGATAATTGTCTATCAAAAACAAGAAAATTTTTATTCCAAGTAAGTAGTCTGAGACCACACATAAATCTCGAGATTAGACTTGAGACCTCCAGCCATGAAAGTACTGAGACTAAAACTAGACTTTAAAAAAAAAATCCTATATGTAATTATATTTTTAGTTATGCAACAAAACAGGAAAAAACCAAGGGATTGGAGGGGATGAATTTTGCAAGTTTTTCAGTTTTCCGTGATAACGAATACTCTTAGACATTTGTTCTTGCACTCGTTGTTCTTCTCAGTGTACTTGATCATTTTTATAAACATTATCCACTCTTTCTGTGGTGCTCTTTTGAGTGTTTTCAATTTGTCCTTGTATAAATAGAGTTTTTTTGTTGCTGGAGTGGATAGATGAATGGATAGATAGATGTATTTATTTATTTGAAGAGAAATGTGTTTTTCAGACATATTCAGATATGGGTAGAAGAGGCCTACATTTTCGTTTCCTTTTCCTTTATATGTGAACAAGTGTCTCTTCACTGGTTATTATTCCTGTACAAGTAGCACATTCTTAAGTGCATGTGGTGTAGTATTTGCATAGTACAATATTTCATTCTTATGCAATCTTTTTTCTTTCTCTATAGTCATCAGAGATGAACACTTGTTTAAGAGATGCATGCTAAAAGTACAACCACAAACATTTATAATACAACCACTATGAGCATCAAAATGTTCATTAATGGTCAAAACTGTGTAGGAACTGTATTTCTAATCATTGTAGATGGAGGTCATTAATATGCATTCAGCAAAAGCATGAAGAAAAAAAAACATTTCATATAAATTGGTAAAAAAAATCATTAAATTGTTTAATATGCAGCAGGGGTATCTCTGCTGGAAAACTGTTAGTAACTCTTTGAATAATTTATTTGCGCTCAAAATAATTTACATAGCAACGTCTCAGGGAAATGTTGAAGCATTCATCAATAATGGATATGGATTTTTCCCCATTAATTTAAAGAGGAATCATATTTATTGAAATGTCACACTTGACAAAACAAAGCAATTAAATAAGACAGTTAATAGTAATTTGAAGTCAATTGGAGAAGGTAATTTAAAATGCGCATTTCGAGTCAAATGTAAATGGAGAGAAAAGATCATTTTGTCTCTGTGATATTGCAAACCCATTATTTTGTGGTTGTTAAGATGTGAAAGCTCACAAAGAAGAACATTTGTGGAATTAGTCTTGCTCTCTCCGAGAAACATTTTCGTAATTGGTTCCTGTTTATAAATTTGAGACCAGATGTTATCAAGAAGAGTAATACATGTATTCTACCCTTCTTTTTAACAATGAAACTGTAGGAGTAAAGCTTAGCAAGTGTGATAAATTGCCTTAGGTCTTAAATTATTGACATATGGTAGAGCTGGTAATAGGTGCTTATGCATGAACGATATTCTACTAATAGTCAATTATTAGAGTTCCGCATTAGAACATGTATAAGGACTTTACACTTGGTCTCTCTTTCAGTGAAAAGTGTAGGGACAAGTATTAATCATGCCTAATGAAATCAAATGAAGCTGACTTTAATAGGAATATGCACGTTCTGTGAGTTGAGTACATTTAGTTGTACTGCAGGAGTTCTACTGGATCAAGTGTTGCTTCTGTCAGATGAAGTCATTTACATTCATTTCTAAAGTAAAAAAATACAGGATTTTCTTCATTTTTTTCTGAGCTCTTACGTAGCCACAGTAGAAACAATTTTAGAATTTTTTTATTATTAATTAAAGACCAAAACTAGTCTTCTAGGAACAGCTTACGCTTGGTCTCGGTCTCAAATCCGTATAGACATTGTAATTTTGTCCATAGTCTCTTCAAGCAAGACTATGGCATATTTTGCTGCTTTTGTATCAAAGGCTTGATCACCACAGACAGCAACTCCACTGACAAAAAGACAAACAAGACAACACTTTGCACTTCAACATAAAACTTGAAACTCATGTATATTGGAAAGTTGCTAAATTTCACCAATAAATGCTTGAAACACTAGGGAAAATTTTAACTACAACCCACCTGCTCTAAGATGACATGACTTAGGATGGGACAGACAGAGAGAATGTGAGAATGTTTTACCAAACTTTAAAAACCTGGACAGGGTCACTTTTACTTGAGTGAGTGAATATTTCTTATTGTGAACACACCACAGCACAATGACATTTACCCATCCATGTAGGATGGATGCTTGGAGACATTATCTTGCTCAAGGGTACCTCAGTGGTACTTGTATCAGTGCTGGATTTGAACCAGTGACCTTCAGATCACAGGAGTTAACCGTTACCACCACCCCTGCCACTCTACTTTCCTTTTGCCTTCCATGGCAATCAGGGAGATCCCTTCTCAAACCACTATAATGTCATGTACTACCACAGATTCTTCCCTCTACAAAGAGTTCTGTTTTAAGGAACAAACTTTACAGATTTGCAGTCTTATTTTCAAGAGTTCATGTTTTACAAAAATACATTCTTCATATTCACTCATAGTATTTTGTAACCGCCCACTGGCTTCTGTTATAGTTGAATCTCTAAATTTTACTGTGTACAAAGAAATAAGTTGTGGTCTGTGGTAACTGCTACAGATGGCGAGACAAGCTTGAAAAGTGAAGCATGAAAAATGAGTTTTTACTTTATTGCCAGTGAAGTGGTGTGTGTGGCTTATGAACTTCACTTCACTTTCCTTTTCAGAAAAATCCCCTGGATTAATATATATGCTGAGGTGAACCATGAGAAGGAGCAAGAAATGATAGGCACCGTGGGTCAGAACGATGCCACGACGCCCAAAATTACTCTCAGTGAGTTCTCCAGCCCCAAAGAGCTGATGGAGAAGGAGCTGGAGGTCTGCGTTAAACGTGAGTAAATGAAGGTCACATATTCCATATTTGTGTTAAATCAGCTAAACATGAGTTAATGATCTTATATCTTATATCTTATATGATCAATTTCTTTAGTATACATAAGATTATGAATTCAATTATCTTTTCACAGCCCCTTAAATGAATGTTGACAGCTTTACAAAGGGTATGCGATTGAATAGTAAAGGTTAAATTAACAAAATGTTTGAAATTTATTTGGATTGGGATTAATATATATATATAGGGTTTTGTTCCAAAATGCTTAATAGCATAATTTTTTTTTTTAAATTGACGATTGTACAAAGTTATGTAAATGCTATATTATAAATGTTTCTACCTTTATAGAAGAAATAAAAATGTGTCAGCTGTTATTCTTTTCAAATACTTATTATATTCAGAATGGCTACAATTTTGGAATAAAATTATCCATACATTTTTGTATTATATGCTTAATTTGATTATTCAAGCTAAAGTCAAGGCCAGAGGACACTTTTAGATACATAAATAGCATTGTGCATTAAATGAAAGAAGAGTTGGGATTTTGTTAGCGTGTTGAGTGAACTACAGCAGATGATTTAATTACTGCAGCCTCTCCAGAGATCAAACCCGGCAGTGAACGTACAACTGAAAGCAATAAGACTTGAAATTCAGAGGAATCCTTGCCCATGTACACTAAACAGTATCTGTCATAATGCAGTATTTTTGAAGTCTTGATTTTCCAAGACTCAGGCCACATAATGATGAGGGGTTACCACAGCAGCCTTCTGTGATCCAGTTTCCAATGTGCCTGCATCTGTGTGATCATGTAATTGTCTAATGACTGCACATTAATTTTTAATTGTGTCTGGTAAACAATGACTACGGGAGAATACAGATTGTATAATTAAAGGCTAACTAGGGGAGCAAATTAAACAGCTTTTAGGGGAGAGAAAATAAAAATAATCATTTAGTCTATTGGTTAAACCTCTCAACAGGACCACAACGGCCAATGCATGGACTTTATTGGGCAGTGGTGGCCTAGTGGTTAGGACACTGCCTTTGGGACCAGAAGGTCGCAGGGTCGAGTCCCAGCCTGGGCACCACTGAGGTACCCTTGAGCAAGGTACCGCCCCACTACACTGCTCCCCGGGCGCTGTT
>JBBPDA010000081.1:29032419-29050648 GCA_037974385.1 Arnoldichthys spilopterus
TTCGTTTCACTGTGTACTGTGTGAACTGTATATGGTTGAAATGACAATAAAAGCCTACTTGACTTGACTTGACTTTTAGGATCAAGGTTTTAAATTTAGAGAAAGAGATGCAATCTCAGAGATCAGGATGAGAGTTCCATAGTTTAGGCGCAACAGCACTGAAGGAATAGTGGAAAGCTTGGTATGAGAGCAAATTGCTGGTGGAGGACCTGAGAGACTGAGGTGGAGAGTAAGGACAGATCAGTTCAGAGAGGAATAGGGAAACAAGACCATAAAGTGCTTTATAGGTGAGATGTAAGACTTTAAACTTGATTTGTCCCACCAGAAAAACCCCTTTAACCCATTTAACTTCAGCTCACACTCATTTAGCCAATGACAGAATGCATATAAAGTATATTAGTAATAAAACATACAGTACTATTGTTAAACTTATTTTTAAAGTCTCTGACTATTAACCTCTTCTAAACTGCCTTATTTCTCACATTTTTCGTTTTTATTATTTACTTTAAACATGCACTTTCTGATTTTACGCTTATTTACCTAGATTATATTATTTTTAATGTAATCTCTGTAAAGCATGTTGAGTGACTTGCCTTGCCTTAACCTAATATATAGACCATTTAGTGCCACATGCATATATAAGGAAATTATTGCAGTAACATTGCCTCAGATGTTTGTAGATTATGGAGCTAATCTTAAATGCAATATTAAACACTCCCCTGCCCCTAGACATAAAGTTTGGGCACACTTGCTCTACTGTATTTACTCTTTTATGTAATTCTAAAACAGAGATACTTCCTCTTTATTTATTGCAGACCTTTATTCTCAGACAGCTTGAAGGAAAGAGCAAGGCTTAGTGTACGCTTTTGCTGTTAAACTCTAGTTATCCTAAATTCTGAAGGAATGTTCTTAAAATGTTCATCTTTGGTTAGCAAGCATGGTGTACACTATGTCTCAGTGATGACAGAGCATTGTGAGACTAAATTAAATGTTAGAGGCCCTCAAATCAAGTTCTTTTCTTTTAACTCCACAGCTTAGCTTCAGAATAGTGCTTCTGTTAAGCAGATCTTATGAGTACCTTGAATGTATAGCTTATTTTAAGAGCAATGGAACATAATCCCTTCTGCCTGCATTAGCAAGATAGGTCTGAGAAATACAAACCTTGCGCAAGCAATACTGTTTGTAGTTGCCTTTAACAAGCAAGCTGAGCTTTATCTCCAGCAAAAGTCAGAAAGCTCAGAAGGGCACCTTGGAGCACCAGCAGATGATTCCGTTAAAGAGGCTTGATATCCAACCACACCTTAAAGAGCTTCTGTCAAGTTGAAATGCTTAAAATGGTGTTTGAGAAAGTGAGCAAGACTCCATGTTAACCTTCCCCTACATGTACAGCTGTCATGTCTTCTTTCGAATGTCCTTCATCATGCTTTTCTCAATTCACAGGTCAATGTTCCGCCCACAAATTTGTTCATATTTTGCCACTGCTGGGAGGCTGGGCAAGCTTTACAGAAAGTTGGCAGAAGCCCACGACAAACCACAGGTTAAAATTTGCTAAAAAATGTAATTTATTCAAACTGGCCTGTACAATGTTTGTTCAAAGTCATAACATAACACTGTTTGCACTTAAGAACACCAAGCCGAGATGTTCATTTTCTGAGTCACTTATCCTAATAAGGGTCATGGGGTTGGGGTGGTCCGTGTTGCTGTAGTCCATTCCAGCGCTCCTAGGGCGAAAAGGGGAGGAAACATCGAGGACAGATCATCAGTCCAAAACAGAGCGCATACACAAACGCACACACACTCCTAGGGTCACTCACCTGATGTGCATGTCTTTGGATTATGGGAGAAAATCAGGCGGAAATTCACACAGACACCTTGCTAACTCCACACAGAAAGGACACTGGCTGGTCCTTCTCGCAATGAGGCAAGAGCACCAACCACCACAGCAGCACATTTTGCTATTACTGCATTAAATTAATCCCAGAACAAGATCACAGAATTTGATCATAGGTGATGAAGTTTTAAATTTATACTGACAATGGCAGTCCAAGTCTTTAAGAGAAGTAAACTAATGTGAATCATCTCTTACCTTGGATAATGTAACTAGCCAAGTCACAGCCCAGGTGTGATTTATCTTGGACACCTCACCACAGACTCATCTTGATCTAAATACACTAGTGCATTTTAATACTTGATGCGCCGGTGGCAGAAAATGAAGAAGGTGAATCTCCCACCTAAAAATTAAATCACCAGCCAGAATACGTCCTCAATTATACATTAATGTTCCAATTTATCCTACTGTAATGGAAGATTTTGCCAAGGGCTACCATCCATAAAGCCACAAATGTTCTACCTAAAAAATCTGCTCAGCTGATGGAAAACGTGAAACCAGTGAACCACATGTTCTGTTTTGCTTTACATACATATTAAAAACTACAGAAAGGAGTTGCTTTACTTACACAGTTTACTTCTTTGTAAAGTGCCCATATCAACGGAGAGTGCTCAACTTCACGTTTTGAAAGGAGTTGAGATACAACAAGATGAAACACCTTTAAGGGTTTACTCTTATTATTCAGTTCAGTCAATAGAAATGAAAGGGAATCAAAACATACTTTTTCTTTTTATTTGCCTCACTAGATCACTCCTGCTGTGCAACCAAATGTAAGCTAAATAAAGATTGCCTATGTAAACTGGTGTTTGACATTTTGCAGGGAAACAAAAATGCTGATCTTGGATTAGTTTTGTACATTTGTTTATAGAAATTTAACGATGATTTGGTATGACGCTATAAGGCAGTGGCTATGTGCTACCCACTCTTTTTTTCATTTTTATCAAAGCCTCTTGACAAAATCACATTTGCATAAACAGCAAACATTGCAAGCACTGAAATAATGTCTGTAAATCTGGATGAAAGATTACCACAACAACACCCACTTGACTTTCCATGCCAGTCACACTGCTGTAATGTAACCTACCTTAATAGTCAGTGCCCTGCCTGTGCTGCTTCCACTGCTGACTAGTCATACTCTGTAATTATCTGAATGAAGTTGTAGGACTAATTAAATTTAGCCGTCTGAAAAGATGGAGCATGCTATGTCCAAGAAAAAGAAATGACACTTACACTTACTGGTCATTTTATTAGAAACACCAATCTCATTGTATCTGTTGATGTTTGTATTGCAACTCTAGCCCTTCGTGAGTAGTCAACCTAATTGTGATACGGACGTCTAAAAACACCATTGTGCCTGATGTACCTCTGCCACACACACACATGCTACTATATCACTATTGTGTCAGTGTCCCTGCTGGGCTGAGAATGGCCCCGCCACTCAAAATCAGGTCAGCAGCAGCCCTGTGGTCAGAGACTGTTCAGTGATGAATATGTTAAAGAGTGGCTGACAATTTTGCACCATCTCTAACAGTCTGTTCATTAACAAATTAATTCTGACACAATGCAAATGCTACTAAATGCTAAAAATATATAGATTTTGATCCAACTGTGGTCACATATTGGTTTATAAGGCATATACACAATGAGTGAAAGCAGAAAGTAGTGATTTCCAAAAAAGGGGCCAGTGAGAGCTAGAAGAACATAAGAGATATCTGTTTTTTTTTTAATAAACTTGACAGTGAGAAGACTGAGGAAAAAAAAAGAAATTAAAAGGATACTAACACCGAATATCTAAAATATGGTAACTAACAATTACTGTTAGTTCTTAGTCATTGTTTGCCAAGTCAGTATTATTGGTCACACTGTCCTTTTAAAATGCATTTAATTTTTGTACTCAGAAGTTTAGTGATAGCAGCTCGTAACAGTGAAGGTATGAAGAAGAACTCTATTTGCTTTGAGAAATATAATCTGTCCAAATGGGACTGGGCCACTGAAAATCCATCCTTGTCCAATGCTGAAAGGGGTGGATCTTTTTTTTTTCTTTTATGGGTAAGCACACTCACATGATACAATAGGGAATGACAGCTTAAAAGTATACACAGCAATCTGGCTGAGTTCAAATATCAGTGCAAAGGTCAATTAAGTTTGATTTCCTCTTTCAGTCTGTACAAAATGGTTCCACACAGGAGATTATGGGGCGAAGGAATTATTAAGGAAGAGCTTCACAGATGGAGGCACATGCAAGATTGATTAACCAGAAAATGACTGTAAGAAAAAGTCATTTTTGGGAGCAACACTGGAGGAAAGTCTGGCCCTATAATGTTCTTTTTTGGGCATTATTTTTCCACTGAGATTTGCACCATAGCTTGATATTCAACCACAAGTCTGAATCAATATCTATTCAAGGCTACTGTATTTATGTTCAGCATTGTATTGTATGGTATGGTCAAGGAATCTTTATGGCAAATTCTGAAAATTATGCGTTAGCTTTATTTGTCCTCATAATAAAATTTTGGTCAAACAAAAACCTCATGATTATATGTGTAATGTATCACTAATGTGAAAGGCTCTTTGCTGCATTTCCTAAGCTTAAATCAAACCCAGGTTTTTTATCTCACACTGCTATCTCTGGATTTCTTTCAGTAGGTAGTGACAATGACCATTATAAAGAGTGAACTTCTCATCTGACCTGGTTCATGAGGACAACTACTTTAAGCTCTGAAGAAGGGACACTCTTAATGCACAACTTGTGTTCTATGAACAATGGGCTTAGCAAGGGGGAAAATGGAGGTTTGGTGTATTACTGGAGAAAGCTCTAAAAATAGAAAGATACTGCCGTACTCAATGTTTGCACCATCCCCCCAAATTGAAGAAAATACTGAAATGTAATAAATCAGTATGACTAATCAAAAGTTTGTCATTTATTATAAAGGCCTTAATGGCACTAGTACAATATGTTACGTATCCCTTCACACTCTAATATATAGACTTGGCCTGATCCAACCATAAACCATCACCACTGTTAACATTAAAGGAGTCAGTCTACCTACCTTTAAAAAACTGAAGTTGTACTCCATTCCCCCTTTTTGGAGACTGGCTAGCTGTAGGCTGGCTAATGTTTACTAAACTATTAGCTATTTAGCTGAACTGAGAAGATGACCAAAACAAACAGAGCCTTTTTCTTCACTTTTTACTCTTACTGCCATCTTGTGGTGGTCTTATGACAATTATCAATTCACTTTTAATTTTCCTTTGAGACGAAAACTAAGTTTATGGTTACATCCAAGTCCCCAAATTGCATTGCCTTTTCCTTCTGATGGAGCTCTTTCATGACCTGGAAACTGATGTCACATGATGTCATCTTGACCAAAACAAGAGGAGACTGAAGAAAATGCCTCAACCACCTCCTGAAATGGCTTTACTTAAAGAACACATACATTTGCTACTCAGGAAGTTTTTTTGTTTCTCAAATTTGAGAGTAATGTCATTGTATGCATACCCAGACAGGATGGACAATAAAGATGGGGCTCTAAGCTGTTTATGTGTTTCTATGGATATTATAAAATGTACAAACCACATATCAAGAAAAGTTCTGATATATTTTTGAAAATGCAATAAAACAAAAATCGGTGATGTGTTAATTTACATAAACCTTTAATTAATTGCCAAATGTACAAAGAAAATTTTTTACTAACTATTTTTAATTGTATTTTGTAAACATATTTAGAATTTGTATTTTTTCAGAATGTGTATTCTGTAAGCAAATATTTAATTTGATACTTGAAACATACTCACCAAAAGATAGATCATAATTTATCACTGTGTTATTTTACTTTTCAATTTGATAAAGCTTTTTAAAAAACGATTGTTTTGGAACTGAAGATGCAATTTGTAGTAGTTTTACAAATGGAAATTTTTCTTGCTTGATATAAGACATCAGCTGCTCAGACGTCCATTTAATTCTCCTCTTAATAATGCACCATTGATCCATAGGAGATTGGGACTGGCAGTACATACCCTCAGTGTCTCTGAAGCCACACTGTTGTAATCCATGCAGAATATGGTCTGGTATTGTTTTGCTGAAATAAGCTCATTCATCCTGGAAAGAGACATAGCATTGATGGCACCCTAAATGTCTAAAATCCTAATATTCACCTCAGAGTCAGTGGCACCTTAACATTCATGCAACTCACCATGGGCACTGATGCACTCCCCATACCATAACAGATGCTGACTATTGCATTCTTCGCTGAAATCATTCTGGATAATCAATTACATCTTTGTCTCACAAAATTCGACACCCTTTTTTCTCACTAAAATGTGGACTCATCTGACCACAGCACATGTTTCCACAGACTTTTGATCCACTGGAAATGAGCTCAGCCCTAGAGAATTCACTGGTATTTGTACTTAGAGTTGATGTATGGCTTCCTCCTTGCATAATGAAGTTTTAAGTTGCATTTCTTGATGCAGTGACAAACTGTCTCTAAAACATGTATAAACAGCTCACAGCCCAATCAGAACTCATTTTAAAAGAAAGTTTTCATGTCCAGTTGAAGTACAACAAAGAACAACTGTGCAACCACAACATACAGAAGAAAGGCATAGACACCATATCACTGCCACCTTTAGTGTTTAAACCATATTTATTGGTTACATATTTTTTAGGTGTCATGCATAGACATCACCTCTGCCAACATGTCCAAGATGAAACTGGAAACTGACTCTTAATAAGCTGTGTCTATTACAATGCTCTTCCTCCTGGTAGGGAATGTTAGCTACTGCACATATCCAACTTATTTCTCCTCCATGTGTTTAATTTATTTTACAGTACAAACTTCACTAAACTTTAAAGCATATTTGGACAACTCTGAACTGTATGTCCTTTATGAGCATGTGATGTCACTCTTACATTTCTAAAAGGCTTGGTGAGTAGTGTACACTTGAACTTCTTTCATCTAGAGTGGCTTCTCTCATCTTCTCTGGTATTTGGACAGGCAGCCTTGGTTTAGTTGTCCTATATGTCAGTTATTGCTCATGTGCTCCATTCCTCTTGTTTCTCTCATTTCCCGGACTCCTTCACAGGCCTCAATGGTAAAACAGGAGCAGAAGAAAAAGTTTATTTTAGTCTAATTTGAGTCAGTGTGACATTACAGTAACACTGGCCCCACACCAGAATGCCTGTCAAAGAGCAATACTATAACTGCCTTGAAATGGTCTAGTGAGAGGATTTAAGAATGAGACATTTATTGCATACATTGTCAGAGTTTCCTTTCACAGCCTTGCGTCATTGCATTACCAGAGGTTACTTTTAAGACCAACGTGAATGCTTAATGTAACATTTGATAGCATAGTGGATTGGTTTCCCCTTCACATCTTCCTAGTATTATTTAAGGCAGGAGAGCCAGAGGCAGTTGGCTGCAGGCAAGAGTATTTTTATGATATAGCATCTATTGCACTGGCAAACAGATGGAAGACAATACAGGTGAACAAAATCAAAATATAAAATCCCAGCAACCTGGAAACTAAGGCCCTGAACCTGAACTGGAAATGCTGACTATGCTTCACTGAATAAGAACAGGAAAAACATATTAGATATTAGAATTAAATATTAGACTGTTGAATATTTGAATCATAGATGGTATCAGGATCCAGATAGACTTTAAGCTATAATCAAGAAATACTTTGCTGTTTTGCCAATTGGTCTTTGTTGATTGATTGAGTCCAAATATCAATGAGTCCAGTAAAGTCCAGGACCACAGAAAAAATGTCCAAAAGCATATAAATAAATTTTATCTAACCTGTACATGGAAACAAATATTTTTGAAAGTTATTATTGAGCCCCCCAATGAGTCCTTTCCAAAAAGTTACATTCTAAAACTTTCATGGACACAATAATCTTTTGAAACATTTGTGTGCATCCAAGCAGCTTTGGCATACACACAAAAGGCAAAGGTTTCTCATTTTAGGACTGAAATTTTAGGATTAGAATGAAAATCTTGGGCAAAGGTCCCTGGGATGCCCACTGCAAAAGCTTAGCTCTGTGGTCCATGAACCATTTTTGTGTGAATCTGAATGGATGCTTTTGATCATTATACTGTTGGAAGATCCAGCTATGTCTCCTGGAGGAGGAAGACAGATTTTTGTGCTGAATGTTTCTGGCATCTGGCAACATTTCACATCAGGTTATTTTCTGCATAACCTTAAATCTTTACACCAAACCCACCTCTGAGGTTTGTTTCCAAATAACAAATATTTAATACTCTTAAAGTTTCCCATTTTAATGGATGACTATAGCTCTGTTCAAAATAACCTTCTACATGGATACTGTTTGAGCTAGATTTGGGCCTCTCATCTGTAGTATGATATACAAAAAGCATTTATGGCATACTGGGTACTACACTTTACATTTATTCATTTGGCTGACACTTTTAACCAAAGCAACTTTCAAGACATGGGGCAGTGTAGTGGGACGGTACCTTGCTCAAGGGTACCTCAGTAGTGCGTAGGCCGGGACTTGAACCTGTGACCCTTAGGTCCAAAGGACAATGTCCTAACCACTAGGCCACCACTGCCCAACATACTGTTTACCAATGTGAGGAGTAGCATTCAGTATACAATACATGCTGGCATGTATGTTTGCAGTATGCTTTTTCTAACACCATCATTAGCCCTGTCCCAAATGGTGCATGAGGTCCTATTGTCCTCATTTGCAGATGCTCACAAGGCCGCAGCTTGTCCCAAATGTTTTCATTTAGGCATTCAGAGGGGTGAACACAACCTCTATGCATCTTTAAGGTCTTTGACAAATAAAACAGAAAAAAAATTATAAGAAATATAATGTCAAGATGTAAATATTTTACATCAGTTTTTTCTATTGTCCTTTTTTATTCATGCAATTGAAACAGCATGTGAACGTCTGGACAAATTACATTTAGTTGATTTAGTGAATATAACAACTGTGTGGGACAAACTTAAATATGACATTTCTTTAAATTTGAATGCATGATATCCATAAACCATTTTCATAATGTAGTACATTAACAAAAATAATTTAATAAAATATGACATATACAAAAGTGTGGATCAATTGCACTAGTGTAATTTTTTTAGGGTCTCAGAGCTTATTAGCTCAATAGATCTTAATACAAGGCAGATTCCAGAGGATACAAAATGTGACCCTGACTGAATGTAACGATCGGGGGTGTTTGGCAGCAAACGGGGGGCACAAGACCTATGAAGACAACTGACAGTGAACTTACCACTTAACACACCACACAACACCCGGTGAAATAGTGCTGGCGGTAAACACAAAGTCCATATCAGTGCCCATAAAGTCTGTGTATACATACAGTAAGTGGTGATGGCCTGGGCTGTGAAACCCGTAGCTCGGGCCGCGCAACCAACATCCCGCGGAAGCCGGGCTGCTTCAGCGACGTTACTCGCCAGGTGAGGTGGCTGAAAATTCTAAAGCAGAATATATATTTCTCTCACCTCAATGTCACCTGTACAACCAGTAAGTTTCCACATCATCCATTGTGCAGAAAATAATTTACCTCATGTAGACCTCTAATGTTAAATTGCTAGCATTCCCTAATCTGCTGATTTCACCCTTGATGGCAGAGAGATTTCCCTTTAATTTTGAATGAGAGTGTAAGTTTATTTTTAATGATAAAAATTACAGATTTACTCCTTTCTGCTTTCTTCAAACCAATTTCCAAAAAAAGAGATGCTATGTAAAATGTGCAAAAAAACAATTTAGGTTGCAGTTGGAAAATCATGTAAATTATATAAATGTAAACTGGACCTATGTAAATATTTAATTGAAAATAACAAATACAACAAATAGAAACTTTATTATTTTATTTAAAAGCATTACCTTCATTTAGAACTTGGTAGCAACATGTTTAAAAAAGCTGAGAAAGGGTGTGCATGTTTTATGTATGAACAAAGTATATAAAAATAATAAACTTTAATATTTAAATTATCAAAATAATTCATTTCAATATTTGCCCTGTTATTGTCATACTCTTTTTTTTTTTTTTTTTAAATCTTTGCTACAGGACCTCCTCGATTCCTTCAAAATAGCTTGGATGAATAAACTTAAAGTTGTTAAAATTAAACTTTTTGCTACATTATGGACAGTGAAAGCTGACCTCATAAAGTGATGGATGAAAGCTCTAGATGTGCCGTCCTCCACTCTGCACTGGCAGCCCATTCTCTGACACACCAAGGAACACATTACACTTTTAACAGCAGGGCTAAAATAGCTAAATATTTCATTAGATGTCTCCGTTCTGATTTTGCCCCATGTCAGCAACAGGAAGAAAATGGAGTCTGTGCAGATTATGGGAATTCTGAGAAATCAAAGGAACACCCTGACCTACTCCCAAAACTGACACAAACTAGAAGTGCTAGGAGCTTTTTAAATGTCTAGCCCAAGCAATATATCTCACTCTGCTAACTTCATTGCTCTATTTTGGGGTCTTTATATAGATGCAAATTCTTTCCTGTTAAGTTCATTACTTCATAATATATACCTTCAGTGACCTTTTCAATCTCAATTGCTTTAGTATTCAACTCCATACTTAATTAATTAGCCTTCGCCAAGCCATGCGTATTTCTGCAACACAAACAGCAGGGCCAACCATCATCATTCGTATTGCATTTATCGCAGCTTGTCATCGGCTTGTAAATAACATCTTGGCAGAAGCGCCGTATTTTCCCCATCCACTTTTATGTCCCCACCAGTTATTACCTGAGTGCACAGCAAACACTAGCACTACCAAGTTAGATTATTGCTGCCAAAAATGATGAGTCACTGCTTAGCAAGCCCCTACACCCACATCTTTAAGAAACTAATGTTAACAGAACAGACTCTAAAACTGGTTTAACCTCAAAGCTGTGCTGTGCTTTGATTGACAGAATATGTTATTGAAAATTAATTCTTATGACAAAAAATACACTTGACTTGTGTTCAAAGGGGGCATAATTTTGTTACATTTTATGTCTTTGAAGACTGTGTATTTTCTTTATCAAGAAAAGCCAAAATTATTTTTTACATGATCAATTTCCAGCCCGTCTTCTGTTGCTGTGTCCCATTACAACCATTAGATACAATCAGCCACATACAATATTAAAAATGCTTACAGGTGAAATGAGTAACACCTATTACCTTGTTATCTCATTACATTGAAACCTGTCATGGGGGTAGGATGTTTTAGGCAGTAACTGAACAGTCAATTCTTGAAGCTGATATGATGAAAAAAGTGTAAAGATTTAAGCCTCTGTAACAAGGACCAGACTGTGAAAGCTGCAAAATAACAGGTCTTGTGGGGTGTCCCCAGTATGGGGACAGTGCTAAGTACTTACCTAGAGTGATCCAAGCTAGGCCAATTTGAAATCCAGCGACAGGCTCAAGGCTCACATGCGGGCACAGACTAGCCTGCCTGGTTTGTTCCCACAGAACATATGATAAAAAATAAACATTTCATTGAAGAAAACCAAAATCTTGCTAAAAAACTTTTTAACAGGATCAATTGGTAGATATATTTGCATCCATGCATGTAGTACATAAAGTGTAATCCCAATTTGCCAAAAAAACTGCAGTTAGCTTTCTCCTATAATGCTTGATGAAACTGGGGAATACAGTGCAAGCAATACTTGATGAGACCAGGGAATACAGAGCAAGCAATCTAAGACTATTCCTCAACATAAAAACGTTCTAGCTCTTCCAAGGTCTTTAGTCCTCTCTTTCAGACTCTCCTCTTCAGCACACCCCACAGGTTTTTCACTGGGGTATAGGTCAAGGAACTGGAATCGCTGTGTCAAAAGCTTGATTTTCTGGTCATTTATCATTTTTATGTTTTTAATCACTGTGCTCTTTGAAGATCCACCCAAAACAGCTACAGGTGGCTTAAAAATTAAGTGCCCTAATAGTAGATATGCATGGGCATTTTTACTATATGTAACTCATTTTATAGCCATCAGTTACTTTATGAGGGTTAAAGTTTAGTCTCATTTCTTTTGTGTTTTAATGAATGCTCCTTAGGCTGAGAAATGACTATGGGAATTTTGATAAAAAATATAGCCACCTCATATTTATACACTCACTTGGGCTTAAGAATAGTTATAGATTAAGTTATAGATTGCAATTTGCATTAGTAACATTTCATTCATAAGAATTTCTAGATGTGCCAGTAATTGTGATGTGTTTTTGTTTAAAATTTTTTTTGTTTTTAAAAAAATAAACATTTGAGTGTTTAAGGGGAGACTGAACTTTAACACAGCAGTTTTTAAGACATTACCAAGAGTAAATTATGCTATCACATAATTCAAAATGGACTATTTTGCAACTTACTTTCTGCAGGGAATTGTACACTTGGGATGCTAACCATAATGAGCAATGTAATCATTGCTACATCTGTTGAAGGCATGCCTATTCACACTATGTATGTGGTGTTAAGATTGGGCTTTATAAAGGGGAAAATATATAAAACAGACCTTTAACAATATACAAATTACACAATAGTTTTGATATCCACTATATGGGCTCTTTAAGAATATGAATCAATAGAATTCCTCACATATTTAATAAGGTGCCTTACACATTAAGACAGTAATAATGGAGAGAATTGCAATATTGGTATGATTTTGTGTGTGTATGTCTGCCTATTCATGCAAAGAACATAAAAAAAGAGAAAAGTGATGTATTGTCTTGGTGATGTAATGTCTTACAATGTTTAACAGTCATTCTAACAGTCTCTCTTCTATATTCATTAATTTTTTATTTTCTCAAAATTAGTTTTTTATTTGTTTCTGACCACTGGGTCACTGTCTGCCATTTCTTTGTACACTATTCAGCAGTAAGTGTTTAAAAAAAATCTCAAGCCTTTCTACTGTGTCTGATCCACTCATTCCAGCAAAACACACTAGGATGGTGGTGGCACTGAAAGTGGTCATCAACCAAATAATATCAGGTCAGCTGTGGTCCTGTGGCAGTCCCATTACAGGGTGGCAGACACATTTTGCTGCAAGCTATAATAATTAAATGTAAATTTACAAAGTGTATCCTATCACATATCCCACCTATCACATGGTGCTTTTCTTATATTGTACAAGCAGACGTTTAAACACCCTTTGTCAAATGACACCTTTTGTTGATGTGAAAAGTGGGAGCAGCAACAATTAATATGTACTGTAGTTAATCTATTTATCCCTATCTAGTTTGATATTCATACCGAAACCACTGAATATTCCACAGTGCAGAATTTCCAATTTCCAAATGAATTTTCCCAGATAAACAGTCTGGCCAACTTAAATGAAACTCTTCTCTCTGCAGGTCTTTGAGTAACTTTAAAGAACGATGCTTTCGAACTCCACATCCAACATGCCAGGTTTTTTTTGCTGGCCAATTAAAAATTCAATACTGCCTCTTCTTCTCCAGTAATTCCTCTCTCGGTGGTTGATCACTGCAAATTGGGCTTTTAAAAGGGGTAAACTGAGGTAATTGTCTTTCAGCAGAAAACACTTTCCTTACTGCTCTTCCCTCAACCTGTCTGCAACATTGCGCTAATGGAAAAGAAAGGCAGCTTCGTTTCTTTGCTAATGCATATGGGAAGCATGCTAGGAAAAACATGGGATGGACCACCTGCATGAAGATATCTGCAGAATGATCTCCATTCCAGTCAACTGTCATTGACATCTGGAGATCAAAGACTTTGCTTTTCTGATTTTGGTACTGCATGAAGTGTTCAAGCCATACAGACACATGGACATCAAGGGAATATGTCAGAAGCCTTAACAGTTAATTTGCAGGCTAGCAAGAAAAACAATGCAAAATAAAATTGGCATGACATGGAGAAACACATTTTCCTTGCTGTTTCAATACAAAATATTTTGATGGGGTATATAAAGCATGTTACATTTTCTAAATGTATTGATTACTTCCCAGTCTGCATGGTGTAGGTGTGGAACCAAGTTCACAATGTCACAAAAACCAACGCTTTGAACTATTCAGCCTAAAGCAATTTAGCCCCATCACTAAAGTGTTATAGCCTGGACAGCTTTTTTTTTCAATATAGTGTGGCCAATCAGACCAGTGGTTATTTTCATTCACAAGGCAAAGTCACAGTAACAAATGCCACCTGTAGGCCCAGTAGATGATCCATACCATGTTAGGGCCTGCTTGAAGAGGACGACTCAGGTGTGGTTGAGTTGAACTCAGGCACGACAGGATTAATGTGATTGCTTAACCATTCTTGAGCACAGAACTCAAACATGAGGGTGTAACTCACCTTGATTTTGAAGAAATCTGAATTGTAGTCAGTGAGTTAAGGTGCAAATGTCCTCCCTCTATGTCAGATGCTGCCATATAAAATCTTCTTATATGTGCAGCACGATGAACTGAACATCAGTTCAGTTCAGAAGGACGCAACATCAGTAAATCCATAAAGCATAACAGAAGGACCTGTCACCGCACCAGAAATAACTGCAAATAAGCCACAAAGTAAGCACAGCATGAGTGCAGGTCAGTGAGGGAGTGGAGAAGTGGATGATCATGCCTGGGAGCATGCTGTGAGTATGCTGTAATTCTAAGGAAAAAAGAGAGGTTGAAAAATGCTTTCTAACTTAACTTATGATTGGTTTGGTACATAAAACTATGCAAAAGTTATAATTGGGGGAAACTATATAAAATATAAAACAAAGGCAGGATATAGGCTTTTTAAGGCAGGAAGTTTCCATCCACCCATCTATCCATTTTCTAAACCACTTCTTCCATTTCCTGGGTTACAGGGAAGCTGGAGCCAATTCCAGCTGACTATGGGCCCAAGGTGGGGTTCACCCACAGGATGCCAATCGCAGGGCAACACATAGACAGCCAACCATTCATACACATATTCACACCTATGGGCAATTTTAGACTATAAAATCAACCTACTGCAAGCCTTTGGACAGTGGGAGGAAACTGGAGCACCCAGAGGAAACCCACATGAACACGTGTGGGTTTATGTGTGGAGAGCTTGCAAACTCTTTCTTGCTATGAGGTGACAGCACTAACCACTGCACCACCGTGCCATCCGCAGTTATAAGAAATATGGCACTTATAAGAAATGAACAAGTACAAAAGGATAGTGAGTGACACTGGCCACTACCTAACTGATCTAAAATGTATGGACAAAGTAAGGTTAGGGTTGGATTTACTGAGTGTACTAGCAAAGTAAATATACTTTGAAGAACTTTAACAAATAAAAGTTTGAAGTAATTAATTAATCAACATCATTATGTAGAGTGTAAATGAGCTTTGCTGTCCTTGAGCTATTTACATTCGGCAAAGAAGATGATTAACTGCATCCTTCGTAAATGTATAATACAACAAGTGAGTCCAATATGTTTTGTGGCGCAAATGCATGAACGCTATTGTATATTTAGAAATAGTTATGTATTCCATCTGCCTTTGCTATGCACTATGATCTGTTTCAGTTACAGCATATGGTATAAATTAATGATGCATACATATTAATGTAAGGTGTGTGATGTGCAATATAGAGTATGTGATGGCTTTGGGAATGTGGAGGGCACAGGCCTCTATACATAGAATAAATTCAATTGCAATTTGGAGATCCGTTCTGCTTGCATGCACGTGTGTTGAAAACACAGGTGTCCTAGGCAGGTCTTCTCTCTAGTTAGGCTCCTTTGCCAGGATTGCTCCCCTACAGCTGGGAAACAGGCAGTTGGCTCTGTATCTGTGTTTTGCAGTGTGTGTGTATGTGTGTGTGCATGCGTGTGTGTATTCCCTATTGGAACCTGGCTGATTATTAAAACAACTGATGTTCTATTTCAAAGTAGCTGCTTTGATTTAATTTGCTTTGACCTTCCACCACAGCTTGGCCTTTATATGTTTGTCTGCCTGTGCAAGTGTGATCATGTGTGTATGTGTGTGTGTGTGTGTGTGCACGTGACATGGCTTAATGTGTCAGAATCATTTCTGCAAATGCATCCAGATTTTTTTTTCCCCCACCCCAAATAATGTTTACTTCCATCTTGTAGCTGTCTGTTTGGAGTTCCGCACACTGAGATCGCTCTGCTTTAAATGATGTGTTTCCCTGATTGTTAGCATGTGCTGCAATGTTGTACTGAAGTGCGTTGCTTTGATTATGAGGTGTTTGGCAGTAGGGGAAATGATAATGTCCTAAAGGCAAAAGAAAGCAGTTGTAGACGCCCCCAGAGTCATAGTCAACTGCCGATGCCATAAACAAACCTTAGAAATAACTTTTCTGTTGCAAAGGCCTTTGAAATCAGAATTTATTACTTGCTCTGAAAAGACTTCTACGTAGCTGTCATGTCAGTATCATTTATTATACTGAGTGATATTTCAGTGCAGGCGACACGGTGGTGCAGTGGTTTTCACTGTCGCCTCACAGCAAGAAGGTACTGGGTTCAATCCCTGGGTTGGCCACGGGTGCCTTTCTGTGTGGAGTTTGCAAGCTCACCCCAGGTTCAAGTGGGTTTCCTTCAGGTGCTCAGGTTTCCTACCACTGTCCAAAGAATGCAGGAGGTTGACTGGCTACTCTAAAATTGCCCATAGGTGTGAATGTGTGTGTGAATGGTTGTCTGTCTATGTTTTGCCCTGCAATGGGTTGGCCTCCTGTCCTGGGTGCACCCTGCCTTAGGCCCGCAGTTAACTTGGGATTTGCTCCAACTTCCCCGCAACCCGGAAACAGAAGAAGCGGTTTAGAAAATGGATGGCTGGATAGACATTTCAATGCTCACTTAGACTAATCGATTCCCAAGTTCTTATTACACGTGTTATTACATTAGTTGCATATTTTCTAATTGACAATTTAAAGGAAGCTTTTAAATAATATTTTCAAAGTGTATGATTCACTGTCCAGTTCAGCACAGTCCATATATGAAAACTAAACTGCAAAAACATGATTGTGATATCATAACCATGAACGTATTTACATATGGTCACATTCTCAGCCTACAGCGGTTTATTATTGCCACCCAAAGGACTGAGACATGTAAAAGTACGGTCACTGAGGATAAGATTGTCCCCTACATTTTAGCTAGGATGAGCCAATTTGTACAGAGGTTTTTTGTAAAGTATCTTTTAAAAGCACTGCAACAAAAACAGCCTTATTAAGGATAAAGAGGAGATGACACAGTAATGTAAATGTGAATTACTGTTTTGGAGACATAAATTCATGTTAGAGAACAATTATAATAAAAATGTGGGGCTGGAAAAATTGGAACATTTTGGAAAATGCAATAAAAGCAAACATCTAGCATTTGTTCCCTTGAACCTTAATTTACAATGAAGTTACAATGACATGACTTTTAATGGTGTGACTGACCAACTTCATTGTATTTTGTAAATATAAAAAATGAATAAGATGCCTGGCAAAATATGGTTTTAAAGGTTTTTAGAATATTCAAGTTACGCTAAACATTCCACAACAAGCAGGTGAGTTGGTAGCTGGTGAGGGGGTCAATGACTGGGTATAAAAGAAGCACCAAAAGCTCAGACTTTGCAAGCAAAGATAGGTAATGGATCACCAATTTATAACTTTTTCATAGTTCTCAGAATCGTTGGTGGAAGTTCCACCTTTTTGTGTGGTCATACTGCAGTAATGGAGAACAATTATAGTTCTTAGAATGCAGTTTTAAGGAACCTTTTAAGCTCATACTTTGTGGTAATGAGTGTCATAAGATGAGTGTCATAAGTGTATGGTGACTGAGCCAGATGCAAGCATACAGGAATTGTAGCTGCCATTTTTAAACAGTTTGAAATGTTATTCATGTAAAAACAGGTCTTAGCACTAAACAAACTGGAAAAAACATGGACAAATGAACAAATAATTCAGTTCAGGCTTTATTGAGCCATTATGTGACAGAAGAAATGTTATGTGATTTTGAAGCATCTAAGTGCTTCTCTTTTTTTAGGTGGTTAGTTCCTCTCAGTGGGAGGCTACTGTACAATATCTGTCTTACTGAAGTTTTGAAAGGACTTACTGTTGAATGTATGTGACATATGAGATTTTATTCATTTTATTAGAAACTATCACGCTACTGTGATATATATATATATATAGCAACAAGGGGTTGGGAGTACTTTGCAAAACCATTGTCATATCATCTCTATACATCAGATCTAGGTAGACAACATGCTAAGTTTTCCTACACCAAGCTCACCTCAGATGGATTGAAAGACAGTGAAAACATGTTAGCTGCCATGATCCGGATGGGTTTGGCAGCAAACGCAGGCAGGACTGACGATGAAACATAAGGGTTTATTAACTTAAAAGGGGGACACACACAAGGACATGGACCATGACA
>JBBPDA010000081.1:29050748-29060770 GCA_037974385.1 Arnoldichthys spilopterus
CCCCACATCCTAGGAACACCGTTCCGTGTGGAAACAGATACTACCACCAAGCGATGTCCCAAAAAAAAAAAGGGGGGGGGACAGGGCACACCACAGACATCTACACAGAACTCTAACATACATGTCACCCAGCACCCCCTAAAAACCCCGGGGAAACCGTGCTGGGGGCAGAAACAAAGTCCCGAACAGAGTCCGTAGTGTCCATGCCCACATGTAGGCGGCCCGGACTGTGGAGCCCATAGCCCGGACCGCGCACACAACGTCCTGCGGAAGCCGGGCTGCTTCTGCTGCGTTCCCTCAGCCACTCTCGCGGCTCGCGAGTTGGACCGGTTCTTCAGATCGTGGCACGCAGACTAGACCCCTCTGGGGACCCTCTCCTGGCCCCACGCGGATGGCAGCATGCTGCAGCTCTTCTTGAGCCATAGGAGTGGTGCAAGGCAGCCCCAGCGCCTCTGCTGCAGCCGCTCCTCGCCGACTGCCCTTGTGCGCAGCTCTCCCTGAGCCACGCAGACAGCGACACCACGGACGGCTATCCTGGCCACCACGCGGACGGCAACTTGCTGTAGTTCTTCACGCGCTGGGACCCGCCCTCCGGATACCGTGGCCTGGCGGTATGTTCCAGAGCGGCACCACTCACCTCTCCTCGCGGCTCGGGCTGGGCTGCTGGGGGCCCGGCTAGCCTCTCCCACTAACTCCTACCTGCCACTGGGGAGCTCTCCTCCCGGCGTTGTCTGCTGCGACCTGGAAGGGACAGGAGCTTCCAGGGTCGACCGCTGCAACCCGGAAGTGGCACTGTTGCTCAACTCCGGCCCCCTCTCCTTGCGACGCCACCTGGCATCCCCCATTATAACCTGCAAGAGAGAGAGGACCTTGGGCGCCTCCTGTAGGACTGGGGTGGGCGCGCTCCCCGCCCCACCGCGCCGGTGAAGCTCCCTTTCGCCACACTTCCCAGTACAGCAGCGGAGCCTCGGCTCGGCGCGGTTGTGGAGGGGTCCGAGGGCAGCAGCGGCGATGTCAGCGGCCTGGAACCGCAGCCCCGATCTCTGGACTGCAGCCTCATTGACGCTCGCATGGCTACGCTGCGTTTACCCCTCGGCTTGCCTCCAATCCGTGTGGAGACGTCCCGGGTCATGCTCGCTCTTCGAGGCGCGGTTTCCCCAGACGCCCCCGCGGCGCTTTCTGGCTCGTCGGCTGAATCACCGTGAGCTCGTATAGCCCAGGTGAACGGACTGCAAGCAGAGGCGATCCCGCTGGTACACCGAGCTGGACACCCGGCGCTTCAGAGCCCCCTCGGACGAGTTATCGCCGGCGTTCCCTTCGCCATGCACCCCCAAACGCAGGCAGGACTGACGATGAAACATAAGGGTTTATTAACTTAAAAGGGACACACACAAGGACATGGACCATGACAGTTGCGACGTACACAAACAACGTTGGACAAGGTGGAACGTCCATGACAGCCCTTTAAGCCTTTGCCTAATTGCCCACAGCTGTGCCCATACCGTGGGCAGCCTGGACGCCCACCTGACATTAGCAGAGTAAGGTGCAAACATCAATATCTCTCATGGTATGGTGGGTCATCAGTGCCCATGGAATAGGTGACTTGCATATGTGTGAAGTAACTACTGACTCATTGGCATGTATTGGGATTTTAGAGAGATACATACTCTCTCTCTAAAATCATATACATATGGAAAGTTCATGGTTATTTCTGTGCAATACATTTAAGGTGGTCAGTGAAAACACTTAAAATATTGCCTTTGTACTTTTGTTAGTTAAATAAAGATTCAAGAACGTTCAATTTCTTGCAGAAAACTGGGAACAATTTTAGAGCTGTTATATCAGATTACAAAACACAATCTTTAAAATGCATTCTTTCCACTCTGGGAGAAAGACTGAACGGCAAAAGGCCAGTTCAGCATGCAAAGGTGACTCTTGCACTCTTTCTCTTTCTCTGGTCAGGGCTAAGGCTGAAGGTGAGGACACGATTTTGGCAGGCTGCACTGCCTGTAAGTTTTGTTGTTTACAGCTTTTGATAACTATGTGCAGAAAGAATCTCAAGCTGAGAAATTTCCAATACAGCTTGAACTACTGGTAGATAAAAGCTGAACAAAAATTAAGCACTCCATCATTCCACAATGAAACAAGACATCCGGCTGTGGGCAAAAGCTCAAACTGCCTATTGATTAGTCACACTATGTGCTCAGCACTTACCACACTGAAAGCTTTTTTGGTGTGCTCTGTTGACTTTGAGTTATGCAGTTATGCTCAGAATAAATATATACACCAGCTTCATGCGTGACTGGTGAAATGTTGTAACCTGCCATCCCATGTCATAGTTGTGTGTGACTAAAATGCTGATGCACTCCATTAGAATACACACTCACACAGGTGTTTTAAATGTACACATTTTTTTCCCTTAACCCAAAATGTAGCCCATTACCAAGAAAATATTACAAGTTTGCTTCAATAGTTTTGGACCAGAGCTATGAGACAAACATAGCTTAGTAACAGGAGAAAAGAAGAAACAAGTGACGCAAGCTGCAAATAGGCAAATCTAAAACTGACTTGCTTATGTGGTTTCAGTTTGCATGCTGCTGACTGACTAACATAACACAAGCTTGCTAGCTTCATTCTTCTTGTAACTTAAGTGGATACCTGACATGTCTGAACAACCACATTTGGTGTTAGAGGAAGATTTTAAACCAGAGGTCCTTTACTATGAAAGTGGCACAGTAGTGATTTCCCTGTTCCAATACAGTCAGTCAAGTTTATTACTTATTGCCTTTATTAATGCACAGTAGTGCTTCTCAAAACTGGCCAAAAATGACACTTGATTATCCTTTCTAAAAAAACACAGGTTAGAACCATTCGAATATCTGTTTTTACTGAATACTTCCATAAGATAAATGCTAGGCTAACTGTAGCTAAAGACTAGCTTATTCATTTCTGACACTTTTTAAAAGGAACTTAGGTTTCAGAATGGCTCCTGTTGCAATAGTTGTGGTATTACAGTTCTTTTTTTCCCAGCACGTGAGTGTTACAAACTATGTAAGCGAGCATAGCCAAGTGTGTGAGGACTCAGGCATGCAGTTTGTGCAATGCCATTTTTTTTGTAACCATCCATCCATCCATTCATTTCCTGAGCTGCATATATTAACCTAGGTCCCTGGAGCCTTGAACAGGTCGACAGTCTATCACAGGGCAGACACCCAGACACACCCAGGGGCAGTTATGGATCTCCAGTTTACCTGACATACATGTCTTTAAACTGTAGGAAAAAAATAAAGCTGGAAGAAACTAAAGCTGCACTTCTCTTCTCGATGAGGGGACAGAGCTAACCACTACGACATCATGATGCCCAATGTAAAACTAAAGAAGCTGAACACCAAACATGCCTTGTGATATCTGAGCTGTTATCAAATTAAGAGTTAAAGTGGCTTATTTGTCACTGTAAACACACTCAGTCACACACAAAGTGCACCACAATGACAATGTGCAACCACGTTTAACCCATTACATATGCAGCAGCGGGCAGCTATCAGCAGCACCTAGGGAGCAGTACAGTGAGACAGTACATAGCTTTAAGGTACTTCAGTGGTACCCAGGCCAGGACTTCTGTTCATCTTCAGTTCACAAGGGCAAGGTCCTATCCATTAGACCATTACACTACCCTGAACTTGATCTGTGCTTTTTACTCATTATCTAAAGTTCAGTTCTTACATTTTTAGCTTTTGGCTAATCAGTTACATTAAAGTAGGGGGAATATTAGATTTTAGGCCTAACCATTGCTTTAATACATTCATTTGGGCCTTCTAGTCAAGCACACATATGCACTAAACAGCACGGAAGAACAAGATTGCTTTCACCTGCAGCCCATGTAGCTGTCACGCCTGCAGAAAACATTATTGTTGCCAAGAATGTAAATGAGAAATTGTTCTACTTCAAGCAACAGACCAGAAAATAAAATCACTTAATTTATTGAAGGCAAATCAGCTTCAAGTAAGCTGAGCAAGTGGGAGCTGATTGCATCTCAAAATGGTGTAAGCTGATTGGTGAAAGCATTGCAGAGCTCCATAATGTTAAAAACAGAACAAGTCCATTAAAAACTGCTGTTTTGGGCAGCATGAAGAGTGGAGCCCTGAGAGATTGTGGATGGCCATGGCATTCTCGCCAGTCAAAATACTGTATGCTCTCTGAACAGCAAACCAGTGATGCATGGCCTGTGCTCCAGCACAGATGAGTCCCCCGGGGCATTTGTTCTGAGATAATATATGAGCTAGCTGGCATCACAAGGACAGCAGCATTATTAGTGGACCTTTAGCACAACTATCCCTGACAAATGCACGGAGCTGACTGCATCTCCACTCAGGAGACAAGGCAGCCAGAACAAAGAACAGTGCTGGACATCCCAATGAGGATGGTCTTGACAGCATTGATGGAGGTGATGAGGGTGACAATCATGGTGATAACAATATAGTAGATACATATACTATAACTTGACACATGTAAAGTTTATTTTTTCAAGTGGGGCAGTTCTAGAGTATAAGGCTTAAAAAAAGAAAAAGTAGTTAAAAATTATACATTAGGCAATACTATTTTCTTTGTAATTGTCTCATTAAATAAACATACATATATAAAATGTAATAATGCTTTCTGTCGGTTTTTAAATGTGTTTCTGGAAGGGTTTGGTTTCATTAAGTATGTTCAAGAGTGTGCAGCTTAAATGGTTTACTTTAAATCCAAAAAAACTCTAGGAAACCAAAAATAAACACTAACATAGAAAAAAATTAGACAGAACGAGCAGGGCATAAAAACATTACAGGTATCAACAACAGAGACCAGACAAGGACTATACCAAACACAAGAGCATATACGTATACCAACATGAGACACAGCAAGCCCAGACATGGGCAGAGACAAGGTGGAACCACTAATGGGCAAGTCAAAGGTACAGCACATGACTAGGAAAACAATAACAAATCAAATACTCAAATACACATAAATACAAACTAAGGCACATAACTAGAGTAACAGAACACAGGAACCTGAGTAGAACCAACAAAAAAGACAGAGAATGAGACAGGAAATGTGAAATGTTTTTCTTTAAGAAACATGTCAATAGGCTTTTTAAAGTGAAAGTGACTATATGTCATTGTGAACTCACTCAAGCACCACTTTGAAATGTACAAGCACCCAGTGTAGCAGAATGGTACCTTTCTCAAGGGTACCTCAGAGGTGTGTAGGCCAGGATATGAACCTACAAGCTTCAGTTCACAAGGGCAACGTCCTAACCACTAAGCCATCACTGCTCACCAACCCATCACATGTGAACACATGGAGCAGTGGGCAGCTATCAACAGTGCCCATGGGGCAGTGTAGTGGGACAGCTCAAGGGTACCTCAGTGGTGCCCGGGCTCAGACGTAACCCTGCAAGCTTCAGTTCACAAGGGCAAGGTCCTAACCACTAGCCCACCACTGCCCACTCAAGTCACCTCAAGTATCCAAGCAATCAAAAACATATTATACCATATGACAGTGTTTTCAGGTAGAGGCAATCCTTATATATATTATTTATACATCTACGGTATATTTACGCAAACAACTGTATATTGTCCTTATTGTACATATAATCCTCTTCAGCTCTGCCCACTCCACTCCTGTTTATAACATATTTAACACACTGTACATATCTTATAATCTGTACTATTCTACATAATCAGTAACACTGCACATACTGTAACATATAGCCTCACCTATAATGCACTTTTTTGTATTTATAAAATTATTTGCACGTCTGGTTAGAACTGCATTTCATTGTATCTGTATTTGTACTCTACACAATGATAAAGTTGAATCTAATCTAATAGATATGAGTACATGGGGAATTTCATGAGTGATTTATGTTAAAAAAAAGTGACCCCTCCCTGTCGAAATAATTGTTTAGGTCCACTCTTGATTTCAAAGAAAATTGTTCATGTGTTGTGAAGGAAAAACAGAGAAGTAATCCTTACCAGGTGTTAGTGGGATAAAATGATCCGCCAGGCCAGGGGAAAGTTAAGCCACTGGCTTTACATACCCAATGGTTGACACACAGAGCCAAACATTATTACTGGCTTTGACTTTACAAGACCTCGGAGGGTAATTTTTATTCTTTTTGGCACCCAGACATTAGCAACAGATCATTTAAGTCCTGTAAGCTTGTCAAGGTGTAGCTGCCATGGATTCTGGCCTGTTGTTACAGTCAGACTGAGATCTAAGAAATTTGAAGGGCAGGGTAGCACCTCATACAATTCATCATGTTCCTCAGATCATTCCCAAACAATGTCTGCAGTGTAGCAGGGCACATTATTTGCTGAAAAGGCCATTGCCACTGAGAACACTTCTGCCCTGAAGGGATGTACCTTGTCCACAATGATGTTTAGCTAGGTGGCAAGTGTCAGATTAATATCCATAGGAATGTTTGGCCCACGGTTTCCCAGCAAACCATTTCCCTCAGCATCACATCCCTCCTCCTCCCACAATGCATTCTGTTGCCATTACTTTCCCAGGAAAATGGTGCACATATACCTGGCAACCCACATAATAAAATGTAAAAGAAAACAACTCATCAGACCAGGCAACCTTCTTCTTTTGCTTCAAGGTCCAATTCTGAGACTTCATTGTTGGCGGTTGTGACAGTTGCCAGGGGTTAGCAGCTCTCACAGTTCTGCAGCTGTGCAGCCCAATATAATTAGCAGGGGGCCATTCACTGGGTGTTGTGGCACATTTTCATTTATTTCCATAACCTGCATAAAACAAATTGGGTGACACAATCTGCCACAGTAGCTCTTCTATCATTACAGGCTAAAAAAAGCCTTCACTGAAGAACAGTGATCAGGTTCATATCAATTGCTTGTAATTTTTACTGTACTTGAACTTGACATTTACATGGGTTTCTATGTCATATGTCTTGTCACAGTCTTTAAACTCTTGCTGGAACATGTTGTACAAATCTACATTCTAACATCCTCAACTCTGTAGGTGTGTAATGTGTGTATCTATATTCCAGCGACTGCTTTTAGATATTGGTGGTCAGAACCTGAGGGCTTCACAAATCTTCTCTCGACCCCTTTGGATAGCCATAGCTCTTGTAAGTCCCATTGTAGTCTAATGCCACAGGCATCCCAGTGGCTGCAGCCTACAGGAGTTAGCCTGGGGGAAAGATCCAAGGATAGCACAAATCATATAGACTTTTGAAAAATTGAGCATGCTGCTTTCTCCTGGCATTTGAACTTGTGGTTAGGGGTTATACACCACAGAGTTAAACTGCTGTACAACAAAGTTTGAAATCACTTTTTATATAAATATGGGTTTCTTTATTCAAAAATTCAGTGTATTTTAAAATATTGTAAATTACATATAATCAGTGTGTAACCTTTGTTGGTTGTTGGAAGCAGATGCAAGGGTGCGGTACTGAATTAGGTTTATTATACAAACAGACTAACACTACACTGAACTAGGAATACTGAAGCAATACTGACTAAGGACACACACACACACACACACACACACACACACACACACACACACACACACACATATATATATATAGACACACACACACACACACACACATAACGAGCAACACCTGACAAGGGAAAAGACAAAATAACATGGAACAGGTGAGCGAGGCGGGACAAAGGTGTGAACAAGGCGGACTACAACATCAACATGTGGACATCACATGGGGAATTACCAAAACAAAACACAGACCGAGACGTGACAGTGCTCTCAGTTTTTGAAGACAATAAAAAACATTATGTTATAAACATACGCCGACACCACAAAGGCTCTGGGTGAGCTTGACGATGTCATCGATCGATAGAAAACACTACACCCGGAGGCTGCTTTTATAGTGGCTGGTGACTTCAGCAAAGCCAATATGAAGAAGGATTTGCCAAAATATTATCATCAGCACGTAAGGATGTCCGTTCAGACCTGGCATTAAAACACATCCACATGCATGTCGCCTAACCACTTATGGGACTGTCTGTTCCCTGTTTTATATGCAAATTGTTATGTTGGTGCAAAAGAGAGCAACAGGACTACGCAGTTGACAAAGTTTTGGCCTTTAATAACTGTCGTGCCCTTTCCTTACATAGGTTCCTCACTCCCCCTCTCCGGTAACTCACTGTTTCCCGGTCCATGACCCTTGACGTCATCCATAACAAAACTAACCCACACAACATCCCCCTTTGTCAGAAATGTCTGAAAGATATTAACAACAACACATCTATAGCATCTCTGTATCTAAACTCAGAAAAGTAGAATTATGGAAAAATTCTAAATACTCATTGTTTCGTAGGTTCTGCTCTTTAACTGTAGTTTTGATCCATTTCTCTAATAAAACTCCTTTTTTTTAGCTCTGTAAGTCCAGTCTATGAGGTTTAACAATTTCTCTGCCACTCCTGGTCCTGGTAGGAGCCTCTGAGTGATCCGATGGCGGAAGTGGCATTGTAGGGGCCTGTTGTGGAGAGGAGCGCTGATGTAGAGGACCTTTTGAAGCTGAAGCTTCCAGTTGGCTGGCTGTGGTCCACATAGGAATTAGTTGTTTTCTGTTCCTATGCATTGGTCCCTGTGGTCCTTCCACTACATAGGATCTTGGGGCCACATGAGATGACAATACAGTCCCCTTAGCTTTTATGTCGGTCATCCATACCTCAGCGCCTGGTTTGAGCACGCTTAGGTCACGTGTGCGGTGTCTCTTGTTAAACACTGCAGCATCCTTTTGTCCCCTTTCTCTTTCCGTCAAAGCTACCTTTTCTCTGTCAGGAAGCTCAGGGAGAAGCATAGAAGGAAACTGAGGGACAAGTGTCCTGAGCCTCCTCCCCATCAGTAACTGTGCCGGGCTATAGCCATTGGATAGTGGTGTTGATCTATATGCAAGCAGTGCCAGGTAAGGGTCTTTTGTTTTCTTGAGCATATTTTTCACCGTTTGGACATGATGCTCGGCTTCATCGTTACTTTGAGGATACTTAGGGCTACTGGTAATATGCTGAAAGCCATAATGCTTGGCAAACTGAGCAAAGGTACTGGATGAAAACTGAGGTCCATTGTCGGTGACAAGGACTTCTGGGATCCCATGTCTAGCAAAAATTGATTTAAAGTGCACCACTACATCCTCAGATCGTGTGGGGATGAGCTTTGCTATTTCCACAAATCGTGAGTAATAGTCAACAACTAACAAGTAGTGACTACTGTCCAGTGTAAACATGTCGGCACCCAATTTTTGCCATGGTCGCCCTCAGACCGCATCAGTGGCTGCACAGGATTGGTTCGTTCTTTGATACAGGTTCTGCAATGCAAAACAAGCTCATTTAACTGTCCACTCAAACCTGGCCACCTCACAGTTTCTCTGGCTCGTTCTCTACACTTCACAACTCCCTGATGCCCTTTTTGCACTTTTTCCAAAACACTGTTCCTCATTGCTGAGGGTATCACAAGTCTGGAGCCTCTGAGTAGTAGTCCATCCTGTACTGTGAGTACTGCTCTTTCTCGCCAGTATTGTCTGTCATCAACACATAGTCATGACTTGTGAACAGATACTGTCCGCTTTGAGCTGTTCTCTGAGTTCTGCAAGGTAAGTTGTAATAGATGTTTGTGCCTTCCATTAGAGTTTTGGCTGCATTGTTGGCTCTGATGCCATTGTTTACTGGTGCACGTGACAATGTATCAGCTGTGAGCAGTGTCTTACCAGGAACATGGTGGATCGTGTAGGAGTATGTCATGAGTCTCATACGGAATCTCTGGATTCGTGGTGGTAGTTCGGACAGTGCTTGATGTCCTAACAAACTGACCAGGGGTTTGTGGTCTGTCTCAAGCCTAAAATGCTGCCCAATGAGAAAGTCTCTGAATCTTTCACATCCCCATGTCAAGCCCAGGGCTTCTTTTTCTACTTGTGCGTATCGCTGCTCAGTCTCTGTCAATGATCTGGAGGCATATGCAACTGGCCTCCATTCATCCCCTTCCCTTTGCAGAAG
>JBBPDA010000081.1:29060870-29076196 GCA_037974385.1 Arnoldichthys spilopterus
TGTGTTTCCACACTTGTGACAGATACGTCGCTCTGTCTGCTCTTTTACCTCTGGCCCTCTCTGTTTGGCCTGTGTGCAAGGCTTAGGCTTTCCAGGCTTTTGTTTCTTATATTTGAATGTCACTGCATCCACTTCCATGGCGCTGTTTACAGGCTGAGCAACTGCTCTTAAGTCTGACTGTTGTCTCTTAACAGCTTCAGATTGCCTTGCCATATTGATGGCTTTTTGCAAAGTTAGGTCTTTGTCCAACTGCATTTTTTTCGGATAAAGCCATGTCTCTCAGTCCAACTACAAGTCTGTCACGTATCAGTTCATCATTAAGTGTGCCATAGTCACAACTCTGAGCAAGAGCATACAAGGCAGTGATAAACGAATCCACAGTTTCTGTTCCCGACTGCACTCTTCTGTTAAATTTTGCCCTCTCATAAATGACATTTCTCTTCGGGACAAAATACATGTCGAAAGCCTCTTTAACAGCTTTATATTCCTGTCTTTGGTCATCATTTAAACTAAATCCACGCAGAATGTCGTCTGCCTCGTCACCCATACAGTAGATGAGGGTGTTCACCTGATTAGCATCGGACGAACGGTGGAGGTTACTAGCCAGTCGGAACCGCTCAAAACGTCGTATCCATTTCTCCCACTCCAACGGTCTTGAGAAGGAGAACGCTTCAGGTGGTTGAATGGTGAAAGCAGCGGTCGGTGTAACGCTGGGTTGAGTCGGTGGTAGTGCTGCTGCTGGCTCAGATCTGTCCCTTTCGGTGCTCATCTTGGCACACAGGAGTTAGCTGGCTTGCCTCATGTTAGCAGATAACCTTTTTTTTTTCTTCTCTTAACGTGCTGTACTCCACACTTCTTGCCCCGAAAAAAAAACACTCGATGCTCTTTTCACCCGCATGGAATCGCACGAACTTCTGACATCATGTTATGTTTGTGCAAAAGAGAGCAACAGGACTGCGCAGTTGACAAAGTTTTGGCCTTTAATAACTGTCGTGCCCTTTCCTTACATAGGTTCCTCACTCCCCCTCTCCGGTAACTCACTGTTTCCCGGTCCATGACCCTTGACGTCATCCATAACAAAACTAACCCACACAACACAAATAAGCATGTACATCACTTCTGTGCAGAGATGCACTGTTGTTACCTGGCAGGCAACAGTGCACTTACTGTCTGCCAGTAATTAAAAGAAGAAAAAAGCAAAACAATACAGACAGGGGCTGCATCTGAATATAATCTGGTGCTCAAGTAGATCTACAAGCTAGCCAGTTTCAGTCTGAGTGGTCAGATCTCAATATGTCCTTAATGTGTCATGGGTGCGCTCACACCTATTCTATGCGCTGTCCGCTTGTGATCGGATCTCCCAGGACATGTTAATGCCAGGCCTTAGTCAAGTATAGGGCAAATTAAGAAAACATTTTTTTGATACAATACAGTTAATCATTCCTGCAACAGTTTGACTTTATTCATTTAAGTCAGTCATCACTTCTTTTCTTATCTTCTAATGACTGTACTGCCCTTTATTGGAAACGTGATCTCTTGTGGTGCAGCTAGGAAACTCATAGAATCTTTCATTCACACTTATAAGGCACCATAATCATCCAGTTATGCAGGTCCCATCCATTTTTTACTTATAATGAGCAGCTTAAAATCACAGTTTGAAAACTGAATGTCACAGGAAGGTAGATGGATTATAATTTTGTAGCAAGTGCAATGGCAAAAAGAGTGCATGCATAAAATAGATGGCATACAAATAAGAGACTGCACAATCAGTTTATAGCATGTGGGGCAGATACATGATTTAAAGCCTTTAAACACCTGGTTAAAGTTTTGGCAGCATTACATGAAAACATCTTGAAAATATCTTCGAGTAATTCACCCAGTAGCCTGGAAGCCTTGCACAGGTGTAGCATATTACATTCCATTAATAATAAGAATAATAAAACTACGCCATCCTATTATTCCTTTTCCTGTTTTCTGCTTTTGATAAATGAGGCTGGTTGCTCGTAGCTATTTGGCTATAAAGCTAATATATCTTTTTCTTAGCATTTGACCCATTCCTCATTTGTGCATAGGCTATGAAATGGCCATTGGGAGACTTTTTATAGTAAGGCTTTTTAGTGCAGAAGAGATAGACCACATAGATCTACTGGGCAGTAATTATTTTAGTGCATAAAAGAACACTTTGCAACAAACGAAGCAATGTAGGCCTGTCTGCAATGCCATTTCTTCACCAACTGAAAATGGAAGTGTATTGCCATCATGGCATGTAGTGAACTGTGACAGATTTGAAAACATCAGGCAATCTAGTACGAGATTCACAATATGCATGGCTGATGTTTTCCAATTTTTTTGCTCACTGTTTAAAAATTAAACAGGACTAGAAAACAGACAGAACTAGCCAGGTGTAAAGAGAATGTTGTTCTGCAGCTTATTGCAACTGATAGTCACTTTCATGACTTTAGGCATGAGCTATGACAAAACACATCTAATTAAACTGTGTTTAAATTTAGCATTTAAACAGCTTTGCTTGTGTGTGTGACAGCAGCGGCCAAGAAGACAACACCATGTTGTGACTAACTAGAGGACTAGATGAGGGTTGTGTCTCTACGACAGAATCAAGAGTAATTAGTTTACATTCAAATTCAAACACATTAGAGCAATTCTTTTAAGGCTAAGACACAAAATCCCGTGATTTCCCCTGGGTGAAGGTCGAAGAGTGGAACAAGATTAAAGCACTCAAGGTGAAAAAAAAAGCCCTGAAAATAAAAGACTCACCAGCATGGGCTTGTGAATATTTAGTTTAACATGGTTGAGGAGTAAAACAAATTATACATCCTAATTGTTATTCGCAAAAAGAGGGAAGACTAATCTAAAGTAAAAACAAATATACTAGCTATACTTTTCATGATGATCTGCGTATAAAGGGGCCATATCATCAGGAAAAAATATCCTCCTTCTATCTATTAAGGTCAACATAGGCACACGTATTTGAAAGAAAAACAGCCTTTCTTGAATTCAGTGTGTACTGGCCTAGTTAAACACCCCATACAATTATTTTTTAGGACCAATATATGATGTTCAGAGTGTTTATAGTATGAATGGTGTAAAACTGAAAATACAAATACACAAAAATGCATTCATAAATCTTCTTATCTTTTATAAACATTAAGCAAATGCACTTAAAACACTGCTGATCCTACAAAGACGGCAGAAAGGCTACATATTAAAAGCTTAGCACAAGCTGATTGAACAATACTAACAAAGGACTATCAAATATTAATCATCACTTACATTTCACAACTCATTGTACACTTAATCTAAAGACACTTACAGGGAATGCCTTTCTCAAATATTGCAGTGGATTGTAGGTACAAAATAAAACATTATGTGCTGCAGCTGCTTCTTCTTGCACTTTCAGATTTCCTGCCAAGCTTCCTGTTTGACTGTTCAGTCAGTAGGGGTCGCCACTTACAAACATGACATGTTCTTGTGATCTCTTGAAAACCTACATATTTACATATATCTACCAAATCAGTCTACAACAATTTAACTCCACTCACTGAAGTTATAAGCAGTGTTTAAGTTTGGCCTGCTTTCTGAATGAGGCTCAGCATTTATTGGAATCTACATATAAAAGTCTTAAAGTAGCAAAATGCCCTTAAATTTTAATGAATAAAGAGAGGTTAGGAAATGGTTGCACAAATATTTTTAAAAATGACCATTTTTTTTACATACGTCTGCACAAATGTTGTGAACCAGTGAATCGGTTATAATATTTAAATGACTGACAGATGTTGTGACTAACATTGTATTGTTACAATGGTTAGTTAGTTCTTGAATGGGCAAGCATAAGGATCTGAGTGACTTTGAGAAGAACCAAATGATGATAGTTCGAGGACTAGGTCAGAACATGTTCAAAACTTGTGGAGTGTTCCAGACATGCAGTGGTTAGTTCCTACCAACAGTGATTCAATGAAGGAAAACACACAAACCAGCAACAGAGTGCAAAAGCACCCAAGGCTCATTGACATAGGAGGGGAGTGGAGGGTAATCAATCCCATAGATCCAACAGAAGAGCTATTGTAGCTCAAAAAGTTAATCATTAAATAGGTGTGTGAGAACCTACACAATATTAGGTAGGTGGAATTAATGTTTTGCCTGATCAGTATACATGATCAGTGTACATCTAAAATTCCTGCATATTTATCAGTATACCTAGATAAAGGTGTAATAAACACAAATGTCACTCACAAAAGTGGCAGCATGAGTGTCTTTAAGATGTTCCATCAAGTTATAAACACTTCAGTTCCATTCTCCATGTTGATCTCTAGCCTTAAATGTGTCATTGATTTCTCATTTTGGCTATGTTACTGCAACTAAGCATTTAAGAGCCCCCAAGGCTTAATGTAAAACACTACACCAGTAAAACACTTATCTGCTTTTTCTGATAATCAAACTACAAGAAAGTGGCACATCATAGAACTGGTATCCCCCTGCTTAGATCTTAACTGTGCGTGTCATTTGGAAAAGCGCACACACACACACACAAAAATTTTCTCAGATCAGCAAAAGAATGCGATTCCAATCTACAAAGACACCCACGGGGCAACTTTTTTACCATCAGACAGGGATTTTTTGTTTTTTATAGTATTGATCAGAGTGAAGGCAGGTGTGGCTAAACTAATGCTCTTTTGGAGACTTGAGAGAGTGTTTCGAAAGAGATAAATTACAGCGTATGTTATAAATGCTCCATGGAGCCCCCATAAGGTCACTCTAGCAACAATCTATTTGCAGAATGTCAGCTGAAAAATATACAACTGAGGACATAAATCTTGAACTTGTCATGAACTCTTGGGATTCAGACATGCGTTTGGAATATTACTGGTTTTTGTGTTCGAAAGGGAGGGAGAAGAAAGTAAATCTGCAAAAACAGTCTTAATGATGCCTCTAGTATGCATGCATCTTATGGTATTTTGCATCAGTGGCCATGCATCCTTTGCAGCTTTCAATGATTTTGTTTGAGATGTTTTGCCCTGCTCGTCATACAAAGAGCATCATCCGATGAAAGTTAGTGTCACGCAGGGTATTAGCGTGCATGCTAACGCTACCAGGCCCTGTATCTGCTCTGTCTCCTTCCGAGAGACACTATCTCTGTGATGGGTCGCTATGGTGATATGCGATCCCCTGCAGCTGCAGGTGTGCTATTTGAAGCAAAGCTAATGGGGCCGGCTGTGACTCTGCCAGCTCTTCTGCTCAGTCAGAAATCAATAGCGCTTTTACAACCATACATAAATTTTAATACAGACAGCAGAGGCTGCTAAGAAGATACTCAAGCCTGGCGTCACCAGCACGAGCCTGGGAATATTAGAGAGAATATCCATTGCCTGGATTCGTCATCCTAACTTCTAAACAAGACATAAAACACCATGTCTGGCAGTGAAATGGGCAGCATTGGGGGGACTATTGTGATGAAGATCATCAGCTGAAAGCTCAGTCACTACTTTTCTTCTACGCTCTTTAGGCCTACCACCAGTTTGTCACCAGTATATCAACCACATGTTGTTTTGCCCATATCCATCATTTTTCATGCTATACACTAGCAAATCATGATCACTAGGTTTATGCTTACAACCTGGCTTGAAGATAGTAATGCTACTTAAATGTGAAATTACTTTATGAAGGAAAACAGAAAGCTTCTTACATATTTGTGTAATTCAGTTATTCAGCGATATTATTATAGGCTGCTCTTGTTCACTCATTTGCAGCGATTGTTTTTTCATGGTGAACTACTATTAAGTGAAAGTGACTCTTTGTCATTGTGAACACACTCAAGCACCACAATGAAATGTGACCTCTGCATTTAACCCATCACACGTGCACACGTAGAGCAGCGGGCAGCCACCAACGGCGCCCGGGGAGCAGTGTAGTGGGACGGTACCATGCTCAAGGGTACCTCAGTAGTGCCCGGGCTGGGACTCGAACCTGCAACCTTCAGGTCCTAAAGGTAGTGTCCTAACCACTAGGCCACCACAACTATTAAGACTTAAGGTTATTAAGATTAGGCTAGCCATATGAGCAAAGTCAAATTTACCACTGTCTAGTGGCAATTGGTCTCCTCCTTGTTAATTCTTTAATAAGCTCTAAAGCAATATAAAAAATAATATATATTACACTGGCCATTGCTGTTCACTGAAATCTACCATTTATTTTTTCTTATTCTCTTCAATGCCATTTTGGGGCCCCACCAAGCCTGGGGACCCAGGTTGGACATGTATTAATAAAGCCCTCAGGCACTCACATTAGTCTTACTGTAACATATACGCCATTTGTGTTCCACGTTTCCGTGTTTTGTTTTGTAAAAGCCACATGCTCACTTTCTTGTGTTCATTGTATAGCCATGGCCTAGCCCCACAGCTGTGTCTCATCTCTCCTTTCATCATGGTGTTCAGGTGTCCCGAGTTTGTGTGAACTATTTATACCCTAGGTTTAATTCAGTCGCTTGTTGGTTAACTGTTGTCTGTCTGTCGTCCTTCTAGTTTTCATCGTGTTTTGGTTTACAGTTCATGCTAGTAGTGTGTGTCATTTTCTTTGTTTAAATAAACCCTTTTACTTGTTTGCTGCACTTGCTTCCGCACAATCACCCTTCCTTCATGACAGATTGACCAACCGAAATATGGAAGCAGCAGCGAGAAGATCTGTCTTCGCGCTATGGTTGCCACACATCACACGGTTGTAATGTAGCAGGAGGGACCTGGAGGAGGGCTACAGCTTGCTGCGGGACTTGAAACAGGCAGCGGTGAGTACTGAGGAGCAAAATCTGAGGGAGATGGTGTTGAGTTTGGAGATGCAACTCGGGGAGCGGGAGGCCGCTGGCTGTGCCGTGAAAAGGAGTATAGAAACCGCCGTAGTGAGCCAGCGGTCAAGGGAGCTGCACTCCAAACCTCCCACTCCCTTAGCCCTCGAGTTGTCAAGCATGCTGCTTAGTGAAGCGCAGCACTTGGCAACCGTGGAGCACTGCCCCAGTCTCCCGAAAGGGTTCAGAGGCAGCGGCAGGTTTCTAAGGAGATCTCGACTCAGACGTGGCTGCGCGTTACTGTGGAGACCTCCACGCAGACGTCATTGTATGTAACGGGAGGTCTCCGTACAAGCGACGCAGCGCATCGAGCCAAGCTTTCGTGTCAGAGGCCGTGCCTCCACGTCTCTAAAACCACAGAGCCCTGCCTCCACGTCTCCGAGACTGCCAAGACTTGTCTCAGCATCGCTGAGCCATGCCTCCGCATTGCCGAGCCATGCCACAGCAGCGCAAAGCACAGCCTCAGTGCCTTTTCACGTGGCTCCAGGGAGCTCCACAGCCACACTGCTATACGTGGCTTTAGGGAGCTCCGCACCCAATGGAAAGCTCCACCCCCGCATCAGGGATGTCACCGAGCAGCGCCACCCCTGCGTCAAGGGTGTCAGAGGACTCTGCTACCACATCAGAGATGCAGCTGTGTCCCACCCCCACAATGCTGAAGCAACTGTGTCCCACCTGCAAGTCTAAGGACCCTGTCAGTCCAACTTTGATTTTGCAGTCTCTGCCCAGCTCTGCCCAGATGTCGCCGTCACTGCATAGCTCCACCCAGACATTGCAATCACTGCCCAGACATCGCCGTCACCGCCCAGCTCCACCCAGACATCACCGTCTATGCCTAGCTCTGCCCTGACGTTGATACCTACACCATGTTCAGCTGGCACGCCACTGTCTCCGGCTCACTCCCCCTGGACATCACCGGCTCCGCCCTGTTCCCCCTGGATGTCACGGGTGCCTCATGACTCCACTCAGACATCCCGGGTGCCTCCTGGCTCCCCCTGGACATCGCTGACATCGTCAGGCTCCTCCTCCGGGCCTTATGGGTTCAGAGTTCCTCAGCCCAGGACCATGTTTCCTCAGCCCGGGACCATGTTTCCTCAGCCCGGGACCGTGTTTCCTCAGCCCAGGATCATGTTTCCCCAGCCTGGGACCATGTTCCTCAGCCTCCGCCCGGGACTATGTTTCCTCACCTTGGGACTATGTTTCCTCAACCTCAGTTTGTGTTCCCCTGGTGGTTCCCTGTCCTTGTGCCTTTGTGTTAACTTATGTCTAGGATCTTGTCATTATTCTATGTTTAGGTTTTCTTGTTCTTAGAAATGTTTCATTGTTCAGTGTTGCCATCCTCCAAGGTCAGCACCCGGTTGTGGGTGGGATATAGTAGCACTGAGATATTGCTCCTAGGGGGGGGGGGGCTATGTAACGTATACACCCCTTGTGTTCCACGTGTCTGTGTTTTGTTTTGTAAAAGCCATGTGCTCACGTCCTCATGTTCATTGTATAGCCATGCCCTAGCCCCACAGCTGTGTCTCGTCTCTCGTCTCATCACGGTGTTCAGGTGTCCCGAGTTTGTGTGCACTATTTATACCCTAGGTTTTGTTCAGTCACTTGTTGGTCAACTGTTGTTTCTCTGTCGTTGTTCGTGTTTCCATTGTGTTTTGGTTTACAGTTCATGTTAGTAGTGTGTGTCATTTCGTTTGTTTAAATAAACTCTTTTACTTTATGTTCGCTGCACTTCCGCACAATCACCCCTCCTTCGTGACACTTACATTGACACATTAGTCAAGCACTCACATTAACTGCATTTGGAGAACCATTGTTTTATTAATTTCCAAAGATTGACTAGGTTTATAGTGAGTCTCAAATTAAGTCTAAGCTCCACCTACATGATTCCAAGGAAAACTCACAAGTGAGTCAGAGCTTTGCTTTAGCACTGCATTTAAGTGGCTGGAGCATGACATTGCCCTTTGTGTCTTTGTGTCTGAATAATAATTTAGTATATCTCTTATTTGCATTGCATCTATAAGTTGAACCTCATCGTAAATGGCCCAGAGAGAGATTTATCACTTCGCTTGCTGTCAAATGAGTAATATATTACCAGTGAGCTGGAGATTGGGCTTTGTGATAAATGCCAAATTTATAATGCCCATGGAGAGATGATGGCCACTGATAATTTGCTCCCTTGAAGTCTGACCTACTGCAGTCCGGCCAAGCCTCAGTGATGGATGTTTTCTGAATCCATCATGTAGGATATGGTGATTGTAATGAGGAACGCGTGAAATACTACGAAGACGTGAGGATTTACGAGCTTGGCTCGCGTTCCCGAGTAAACAAAAGCTTGCAGTGACTTTACGAAACTCCAAAGGTGCGGCCTGAATAATGCTTAGTCATCAAGCGTGGGCTACAGCACCCTGAATGGCATTTAAAGCAGGCAAGTGGGTTTTTGTTTTATTGTTAATAGGCTTTTGTTGCCGGTTGCTTAATTTTACAGCTAATTACACAGTTAACAAATGGAAGTTTTTTATTCATATTCTGGGCATAAAGCATGGGACAAAAGTGTGTTGCTAAAGAGAGGAAATAAATGGATGCCAAAGATGCTGAATCCACTCACCACACGTCTATGACATAAATATTGCTGTTGAAAAATGCTGCACGCTCGTCCTTGGGCTACTGTAATCACAGTAATAAATTATTTGCTGTGCTTTTCCCCAACATTCTTTTCTCATTTACAGTGGTTGAGTAATGTTATCAATTTCAGCTGTTGAGATCACAGCTACAGGTTCCTTCACTGAAAGGCATACTCATTGATTCGGTGGAAATCAGCTGATGCAAGCTGTTATCAAACTCAACGGTCAAACAAATACAGCCAATCCCTTCAGAACGTCTTCCAAAATACATTTAAGCTAACTAAAATCTGTCTAGCAGATACAGAGCAATGTCAGCATTAGCATTAATGTTCTTCAATTCACTTAGCTCTATCACCTGTTGTAAATCCACACCAATGTTCAGTCTTCTCTTTGTCTTTTCTCTAGATTCAGTATTATTTTTTCTGGGTGTTTTCAGCAATGCCATGGTGTCTTCTTTGGCATTAGTTCTTCGGGGAACTAGCAGAGCAAGAACATGACTAGTCAAGACAAAGTCTTAAGTGGTTTGACAACAAGGGCCCTATTTTGTACCAGCAGAAAGCATGGCACAGATATTTTTGTTGGTATAATACCAGTGCATTTTTTGTTTCACATCATGTGTCCATGTTTCCAAAATAACAAATGATTTTGGATGCATTTCCTGCTCGTGCAGGTCCATTTCCTCTCCAAGAACCAATCTGGTTTGACTGGTAAACATGCCATTACACAGTAATAGCATCTTGCCATAGCTCATGCTCCCCTGCCTTTTAAATGTGAGGTGATGTGTCATTCCAATTGGTTTATTGCATGCTAAGCCCAAAATGCACCTGCATAATTAAGAGAGTTAAGGCTTATTGAGCCTTGCACTGGTGTGAAGTCTGATTTTTCAGACAAAATGTATTTGGACACATCCATAAATGTGTAGGATCCACTCATGACCCGGTCCTGGAAAATTAAGCAACAATGGAAGAGGCCCTTTCTTTTTAACAGGAAACAGATGCACAAGTCTGTTGGACCCCATTACGACACTCAACGACCAGAGAGCATCGGCAGGGTCCACATGGAACCCCCCCTTTACTCACACTTCCCCATCCATGCTGCATACCTCAGGAGAGAGACAGAGACATTCCTGCAATTCTATTTGAAAATTACTTATTTCTGTACACTAACTTTATGTAAACATTAGCCTATGTGCTAACTTTCTCCATTTAATCAGCAAATAACCTTGGAATCAACCAGATTATTGGTGCTGACCAGATAAGAAAAAAACATAGTGCTTTTTCCAAGTTTCCCTTTTTCCTTTATGATAAACTAACCATGTTTGGTCTTAAAATAATAAGGGAAATCTAATGTCTAAAGTCTAATCCCCATGTTTTAAATATCCATTTCACTTAGAAACACACACTTATCAATATGAATGTGTAAATGAGGACTGCAAGGAAGTCGTGATGCAACTCTGACAGTCACGTGCTCTGGCCAGACAGAGTCGCAAAGATTTCATAGAGTTTCCACTAAAACTTACATTTCTGAACGTGTAGAATTAGAATTGGTGAATTACTAATGGGAATTGTAACAACATGATATTCAGGCATTTCAAGGTCTGTCTCATTGAATGTTTATGGGTCAATTAGAATATAGCGGTAAATTAAGCCATATTCTGTGAAATGTTTGTGAAAAGGGTATCATGTTTGGTATCTATGTGACCGCTACATCAAAACAGAAACAAAAATTACAAGAATTAATATCCAGTTAATAACTGTAGAAGAATTATGGACTTTATTTCTGTCAATGAAGTTTCACACTTCGCAGTCATAAACTTCCTCATTTCGCCCAGCCTGAGAGCCCAAGGGAGGGAGACCCCCCGTTAGGACTGGTCTGGCCTGATGATTGGCTAGCAGTTGAGGAACCTGGGCAACCAGAGCCCCTAGACTCTGAGCATAAAACTCCAGCCACAGTTCACTAATTGAGAAAAGCAGAGCGGAGCAGGAGAAAAGCCAAGCCAGGCCAAGGAGCAAGAAGGATTGCAAAGCAGCAAGAAGCGGCAGGACCGGGACCAACATCTTAAACTCTTCAAGGTCCCTCTCCCCAACTTCAGCACCACTCTGCTTCAAGAACTCTAAACACTCCTGAAATTTCAAGAAGCTCCTATCTCCATCCCATCCTGCAAGAACTCTGAACACACCCTGAAACGTCCAGAAGCTCCGAACTTTATCCCGTCCTGCAACAACTCTGAACATGACCTGAAACTTCAAGAAGCCCCAATCTTCATCCCATCCTGCTGAACTCCGAACACGGTCTGAAACTCCAAGGCCAAATTCACTCCAACTCAAGTGAATGAGTATATGGTTAAACTAATAAATACGGTCTTCCAATTTGATAATTTTAGTGCAAAGGTTGACTACATGCAAGCTAACCTGTGTTAATTACTAAAGTTGTGTTGTTTTATGAGGCTTGCTGTTCAGGAACTTTCAGTAACTTTTAGTAAGCTTATCAGTACCATTATCTCATCAGCTTTCACATTTATTTTGTTTGTGTTTATGTGTTTTGTTTGTCTCGTCTAGCTAATAAATGTTGTCTTATTGTGACCAGTGATTCAGTTTCTTGCTTAGAAAGGCAAAGTCAATTCTCTGCTGCGATAATGTTACCTTGATCATTAAAATAATGATAATTACCTAATTCTCCTAGTTGGTTGTACCTTGTGGTTTATGCTCTATGTTAGATTGTCAAAATAGAGCCCCAAGTCAAAGTCACAGCCAAATGAGTTAAGGCCTAAACAGAAAAAAGAATCTTCTTCAGGACTACCCACTAACCTGGTTAGAATGTGTGTAACTGCACAGTTATTTGTAATGATCAAAAGGGAATGCTATGTAACAACCCTGTAGGATCAAATTAGGCCATATACAGGAATTTGATTGGTTACCAGACAAATGGCAATACCCCTACCCATTGTTGAAACTTGTTGGAGTAAAAACATAAATTAAATTATTTCCTAGCTACCTTTATTCCAGGCAGTGGCACGCCGCGGCTCCCTCGGCCCCGCCATGTGGAGACTTCCTTGGTCACGTGCGCCCTTCGAGGCATGGTTTCCAAGGGGGTCTCCACGGCGCTTTCTGATTCAGTGACTTACTCGACGTGAGATCGAGGGTGAACGGGTTGCAAACAGGGGCGATCCCGCCAGTACACTGAGGTGGGCACCCACCAATTGGGGCCTTCCCGGACGAGTCACCGCCAGCGGTCCCCTCGCCGCGCCCGAGCTTCGGCTCAGCTGTGGGGGCGGGGCTAGGGAGCCCTCCTGACATTTGGTTTGTTTTGAGCATGTTTTTTAATTGTCCATTGCCAGATTTAGAGGAAAGGAGAAATTTTAACCAAGTATTACAAAGTGTTAGATTGGAAACTGCTGACCAGTCTACAGTTACTGACTCTGTTTCCATGGTAGAATAATTTTCTTTGCCGCAACATGACCAGATGAACAGAAAAGTCACTTATTATATTTGCTCTAATCCATATTTTATTAAGGGATCACCATTTTTCATTTTCAGCTGAAGTGCTACTGCAAATGAAAAAGACATTTGATTGTCTGACCATTGTCAATTCCAGCATCTTGCCTGAAGATGACGCTGCGTTGGCAAACAATGATTTCAACTGTTTTAAAAAGAGATCTAATTTCTCATTTGGTGTCAATCTCCTAACAGCCAGTTAGAGCAAACAATCAATGATTCTAAGTGGAACAGATTGTGCTTTTCTGCCCGAATATGCATCTCCCATTTCTGCTCTCTCTCTCACCAAATGCTCCATTGAATCTGCTCAGCTAGCTGTTGGTAGCTGTTGCTACAGCTAAAATTTGTGATAGTATTGAAAAAAGACTTTTTTTATTTTTTTTTACTGATGTGGAACAGACCTGGCTGGCACACCTCCTACAACATTAATTAATACTACCCCCCATGATGAATCGCCTCTACTTTACCTCATTCATCACTTCCAGGATGAGGCTGCAACTCAAAACCTGCTCTGGCCAACTCCTGCTCTCTCTCTCTCCACATCTGACAAAACATGGCTATGCTTGTTTTGTTTTGTTTTTTATTTTGCCCTGCATGGCATTGCTGTAAACATCATGAACAGGACGGGTGGCGCTTAAATCCATCCCCCACCAACCCAAACAGCAGAGTCAAATGTGTTAGTTATCCTAATATAGATAAATCTTGAGCAATGGAGACCATTTGTCGTAGCTTGTCAAAACACAGTTTTATGCAATGCTGTATATCGATGTTAGAGGTTCCGTTGCTTTTTGTGTGAAGCCTACAAGTACCAACAACATGCTTGTGAAAAAATGGCTCCGCAAAAGGGCTCCACAATTTTAGAACAACTAGAAATGTGCTGTGAACTGCATAACTGATAAATATAAATGTTAATAGTAAAAACTATTGCAATTCACCTCAGAACGCAATTCCTTTTAGAATTCAGTGGGTGTTCTCCAGGTTTTAGTCTTAGCAGTGTCATAATTTGTTGTAATGACAAGTCTTGGGTTAATTAAGAAAGTAAGTCATTACATTAAAATGATGCTGTTAATTAAAGTAACTTGTTATATTGAAGTGTTATGAACTGAAAAAGTAATGAATTAAGATTGTTTTTGCATTACCAGAAATTAAAAAGCTTTACAAAGCTTTAAATATTGTAAATCATCAGGCCTTTTTTTCCTATGTAACATGCTATTCAGCTGTATTTGGCCTGCGTTTCGAATTAGAAGAACTTTGTTACTGGCACTTGGAAATTAATTACATTTGATGTGAGATTTGTGTTGTTTTCGGTTTTCTTATATTATTACAAGAAAAGAAATGTGTGAACATTTCTTGTACAGCCTGACGTCTCTGACTTCTTGCTATTTTCTAAACTAGCTTACACATGCACAACCTTAAAACAGTCGCATGCAAAAATGTAAACAGTCAGATTACCACTGGATTTGTTAATTTTAAACAATACAATGAATACAAATTTGGCAATACAAAGGAATATGGCATTGTTATGGACATCTCTGTGCACAATTTGTTCTGTTTGTTAGCTGAGATTGAAAGGTGTGTGGCAGGGGGTGGCAAAATTTTAATTGTGCACAAAATGTGTTATTTTGAACATGTGTGCACATGATGTGAAAATGAGCAATGCACTGGTATTAATCTAGCATAAACACTATGTGTCATGCTTTCTGCCAGTGCAAAATAGGACTCAAAATGTTTTATTTCTTTTTAATTAAAAAAAAAAAAAAAATATTCAGCAACAAGTCAGCAATTGTGCATTTAAATCTGCAGAGGTGTAAAGCATGTGCACCCATTTTCACTTAAAACGTATAATTTAATCATGAGTATGCCAATATTTGCATATAACTGTAGCTACATGGCCATAGTTGTCAGTAGGTTCATTTCTTTCTTCTTACTCATTTGTTATAATTTTAAAAAGGTTTAGACAACAACGGAGAAATACCAGTGAAGGTTCCGCTTCATTATTTGAAATAATAACTCATTAACCGATGAATGCAAAAACAATGCTGTTTTACTACCAAAGGAGGATTTGGTTTTTCTGGGGCCCCAAGCAAAGTTATGTTTGGAAGCCCCATTCAAAGTGGCTTATGGCTCACGAGTGGTGGAACTAAGAGTTGGCCCTCATCCACATTGATGCTGCAGCCATCTGTGGTTGTCACAATTGGCCTCACTCTCTCTTGGTAGGTAGAATGGCCCTTCCTCTGCCCCATCACTCAGCATGATGCTAGCCAGCAAAGGCATCTGCTAGCTGATGTGAAGTGAAAGTGACTATTTGTCATTGTGAACACACTCAAGCACCACAATGAAATGTGACCTCTGCATTTA